>JAJSME010000037.1:0-17747 GCA_021235465.1 Umbelopsis sp. PMI_123 | reverse complement strand
CCTAAACCCTAAACCCTAAACCCTAAACCCTAAACCCTAAACCCTAAACCCTAAACCCTAAACCCTAAACCCTAAACCCTAAACCCTAAACCCTAAACCCTAAACCCTAAACCCTAAACCCTAAACCCTAAACCCTAAACCCTAAACCCTAAACCCTAAACCCTAAACCCTAAACCCTAAACCCTAAACCCTAAACCCTAAACCCTAAACCCTGCGTTTATATGTTGTATCTGGCTTTATTATTATTACTTACTCTCGTTAAATGTCTTATGTTTGTTACCAGTCCAAGAGTCTTGAGGTTTATCTTGTTCGGGCAAGCCAGGACTTAAGAATGGTCATGATGATATACAGGACTATGTATATATATATCAAGATTCCCAACCGGGCATGACACTATTGCAGTCCAAGTGGAGCTAGAATACTCTGTGCAAGAGTAACAACAAGAGACAATATAGAAACACCTAGCTGCAAACCATACAGTGTATACATCTATACCATCCATAGAATAGAGGGCTTAGCCAGAAAATAAAAATTGGCAAAGGTGATGTCAGAGCATGCCAGAATAGTTTGAAGGGGATAATAATAAACATTTGTGCATAATATCAAGTATTAGTGATATATAATAATACAAGTAGTCACTTGGTAATAATTGGAATATACTCTCGCTATATCTCACAAGTGGATTTATAGAGTATAAGATTGAATCTTAGTGCATAGTTAAAGCCTCACTACTCCATCTTAGGCTTATCCAACCTAAGTACTAAGAGTTGAATCTTTGCACATAACTTATGGCCTAGCCAGCCAAGTTATACCACAAGATATTAATCCGCAAAGTATGCTAACAAGAATAGGACTCATCAAGTATTATCATTAACAGTAATGTCGAAGAGCTCTGGACTGAGCCAGAGCTTAAGCTTATTACTAAGACTTTGCCTGAGGAAGACATACTGTCTAGACAACATGTGAGAATCCAAACTCCAAGTGGCTTAGCCAAAAGACTTTTTATGTAATTACTATATAGGATATGTCTCTGACTTCTTCCAAGGTGGTTAACTAGTAATGTACCGGAATGAACCAACACTGGGCCTTATTACGAAGGCAAGCTACCTAGGCATCATATTAGAGAGTCTAGAGAATCAAAGGGAATAATAGGGGACTACTTCTACATCACTCAGTATGGTTTTCGCTAACGGTTAAGTACCATAGCTTAACTTATGTCTTAGCAGTCTCGTGTCCATATCAAAGTTCACTTATAGAAGTCCATGGATTAACGCAGAAGATTCTACTAACATTCATAAGACAGTCATTAGAATAAAAGGGAATAATACAATGGCTCTACCACTTCATTCGTGGAAGTTCATGGAATAAATCCATAAGCTCTGTCAAGCTGGTATTATTAGCATAGGCAGGAATAACTCACAAGTATCACGAGCACTTATAACACCCAATGAATTACTCGTGGGGTCCAAGCATGAACCATTTCACTCACTGTAGAAGAAGACAGAGGCACTGATAAAGTAATAAAGTAATGATATAGCAACAAGAGGTAGCCAACCAGTATTACTAAGAGCATTGTGCAAAGTATCGCACTACCAATGAGGTACGCTCACTAGTAGATAGACTGAACTCTCAAGGAATATATGTGCTTGGAATATTGGCCCAGTGTCTTTGCTTGGTATCATGACTCATGATCTCGCTTCAGTTGCATACGGTATCACCCGTATCACTCTTATATAGCTGGAGTCACTGCTCAAGAGATTAGTGATCGACGGCTCACTCCGATTCATCTTTGACTCTACATTACAACTAATCAATTTCAGTGTAAGCTAGATATAACATTAAAAGCTTTTAAGCTGAATTTCAGATGTAGATGAAGTTGCTGATCTCAATTTACAGTATCCATTTTCAGTTTTCTTCCTACGATAGACGATCTGACCAAGTAAGAGGTGACCCGACTGCATCCCAAAACTTTTTGTAACAGTCCAGTTCGTGGAGAAGAGATGGGAAGAACCTAGAATGAATTCTACAGTAAGAAGTATTGCCAATTTTTGTTAAATAAAGGAAGTTTACTTTAAGTTGAGATAGAGCGTGTGCTGCGCTATGGAAGCTGTATGATCAACAAAGTTGTGATAGGTAGCAATATTGACCAGCGGATCTACTGAGAATAAATTGGAAGTGATTGAGGTAGGTATAAACATCATTATGGGAATTCCAAGCTGATCCAACTCTTGCTACTATTATAATAGATTGCACATTCTTTCCATTCCCTCTCGCCTATTGCATTGTCACGACTTTCTTGTTTTGTTTTTAGATGCCAGTTTGTGACAAGTGCAATATTTGTGAGTCGAGGGTAGTGCGTAATGACATTTTGGATGAATCTATTAAATTCAAACTCAATGCAAATATTCTGCAGAGTACTTCGTACTTTATGAAGGCCTTGCAGGTACTGTAGCATATAAGAAATCCTAAATGTGTAGTGAATATCAAGGCACATCTAATATCTAAATTTCATCACAGCTATTTCAATACGTGTGCGCCTACAAGATAATTGTGTAGAAAGGAAGCGAAGTGCAACACACAAAATAGTTTGCTGTTCTCCAGAACTGATCACATCACCACAGCCACAACGCCTTTTCACCTTTATGGCACATATTTGCGTTCTCCACAAAATATTTTTGGCCTTTGCTGAAGGAACATTGTTGGAATGCAAGCATGGATCTTCGTCAGTCCATGAAATCAAGCCTGCTTGCCTTGTCATAAAGGCGCTCACTACAGCTAATGAGGCTAGTTAGAAGATTTCAAAGATATAATAAGCATTATTGACCACACTGGTGAAATGTCAAACACACCACAACGGAAGAACTGGAAGATACAGCAAGGGCTAACCTATATAAAGGTAAGTGATTATACTCAGTTATGTTTTCTGAAGATAACGATATTCTGAATTAATTTCTTAGAAAATAGTTATCTACTAAACAATGCGATTGAGAAAGTTGTAAGGTAGAGCCTTGACGACATAAATCATGGATAACTGCAGCGATATCATTTCCCATGATTGTGACATACCAGACAATTGGCGAATATTTTTAATGATCATGGAAGGCACCTTGCGTAAAGGAGTAATATGCAAGGAAAAAAAACAATGATTTTTTAAGGTAACCGTTATGGTATACATCAGTGATTAATAGACCGTCCACTTCATCTTCAGATGTACGAGCTCATCTCTTATACCGTCAAGGAACAATGATGAAGGGCACAAACAGTCAATGAATGATGGCTTTGAAATAAGATTCATGGTGATATTTATAACTGTCGGATATGTTGTTTTTTCATCTTCCGAAGTTAAGACATCAGTTATTGTATTTCCATATATCGTTTTCGCTCTATAAGGTTTAAATATGCTACTTATTCAATTTTCTGAATTCATAAAATGTATATTAACAGGCGACTTTGGAAAAAAAAAAATTTGGTTTGAATTTATGTCAAATTTTGTTCAACAAAGTATGAATGAAAGGGAGCCACAGCGCGGTGTTTTTTGAGATATCCTGTATTTGTATGGGAATTTTGTGTAAGGCTTCAGGATGGGTGGATGTGTTTCAAAAGCAAAATACAAAATGTCACCTTCCACTTTGTAATGCCTGGATATGGCGATTTGATAGCCCCCAATTTATGATTATAAAACCATTGTAGCTATATCTGTCTGTTCTACTTGCATCAACATTGTAATAATGCTAAAAAATCCATTGATATATTCAGGTGAAGTTACTGGATTCAGAGGTTTTGATAGTGGCTGACTGCCCATAATGCGAGTGGTTTTCGATTCCACAATAGTTTATTTGTGGTTACATTTGTGGTAAAGTTGACAAGCTGCAGGTAATAAAGTTTCGTATTACATTACTATCACAAACTATGGTTAACAAAATTTAATATAAAGGTTGTCGTTGTCATTCAGAAAACAATATATTATAACGGTGGTATTAATTGCCCATATGGATATCTTTCAGATATGTGGTCCACTGATGTATCAAACGACCTGGCTATCTCCTCAAATTTGTGGAATAATGTTATTCACAATGATAACTTCATACCAACACCAACCACTTGCGGTACCATGGTTGCACTTCACGACGGCGTATCTTTCCTTGTCATTGGGGGCTTAACCGAACCCGCCAATGTCAGTGTAACGAATCAAACGACTGTGTTCAACACTGCTACCAAAACTTGGACTTTGATCAATAGTACTATACCACACAGGCATGGGAACAAGCAGCAATCATTGATGCCAGCAGCAAAATTTGGCTATGGGGTGGTGTAAGGTACAGATTAGCTTGTTCTATCTTCTAATAGTCAGAACTTATTTAATACATTGATATAACAGCGATTACCATACGGGATATCATAACATAACGTATTGGAATGCGTTCGCGACATTAAATTCAAACGTATGTTCATCCTTAATTATTTCTGCTTATTTTCCTGTCAAAGGATCGATTGCTCATTCCCATCCGTAGAACTGGTTATGGTACTCTGTTGATTTTAACGGCTACTATCCCGACTCCGGTATAGGTCATACTATGACCATGACTTCAAACGGCATTATCATCCTCATTGGTGGTCGCACTGCGCATGTAGAAAACACTTTGAGTCCTCAAGGCTACAGTCAGTAGGACTTGGCTGATGCTCCTATTAGTACAATTCCGCAATACAATTCTAATAATGGTCAATGAATCTTAGTTACAGCCTCTGGCGCAATTCCACAAGCAAGGAACCTGCATTCAGCTATTCTTGGTAATACTCTATATGATACCTTATTGCGTTTTTTTGAAATGAATACTCAAGCTTCCTTTTCTAGCCATAGATGGAAACACTATCATTATTTTTGGTAGAGCAAACAGTAATTAATGTTTCTCAATTGAATTGCAATCATCATTATAAATGAAAATAACCTCGGCGTATTCTTATCAGGCGACTACTCCGCTGTTTTTAATGACTTGTATTCATATGATTCTGGAAAGCTATCTGGCCAAATAGAACCTGCTCAGGTGGCTCAAGCCCTCGAGCTGCTCACAATGATAGGTAACTATGCAATTGAAATAGCAAGTTCATCCTGAATCATATTACTCATACAGATTGCATTAAAAGCCGTTCAAGTTAACCAAACAATGTTTATCATGTTTGGTTGGGATAGTACTTCCGCACCCCTGGAAGATATTTATGGCTTAGACACCGTTAATTGGATATGGGTCGCTGGGTATAGATCTTATAGATACCCACCGATTAGTGGTGAAATTACAACTTCCAATGCCTTGTCAACTGGGGCTATTGCTGGAATATCTTTAGGAGTAGTATGGTCGCTGTAAGTATATATTGAAACGAGTAGCGTGATCTTTGGATGTTTATATGGTGTCACTTCAATTGCATATAGATCGGCACTGGAATACTACTGCTTTGGTTCATCCGCCGTAAAAAGAGAAATAGTCCACAGCATGAGCAAGCGACATCACAAAAACCGGTTATGGGTGAATGCCCACTTCCTCCTCCACATAGTAAAAATGATCAGCGTAAGGAGAGTCCTTTCAACGATAGTAGTCTACCTGGATCCAATGGAACATACTATCACAGAACTTCAAAGACTTGCTCCAGCTTGGGTGGAATTACGTCTGAATGTACCATTCCCAGTCCACCATACTGTGTCAGCAATTACGGTTCTTACTTCATTAGTAAACCTGAAGCTCATGATGTTCCAGATTATATTGTACAACCAAATAAGCCAAACGAGGACGTCTAGATTAGTGTTGTTCTCTATACTCCAGCATTCAGTCAGATGCATCATTATCCATCCGTGATTTTCTTTTCGTAAATACAATAGTCAGTTACAAGGGTTACCTATACTCATTAAGTTTTAATAAAATTTATAACAATATACTATTGTCGTTTGGCGTCATTTTTTGTTACAGTATTATTAAGGTAGAATATTCGAAATAGCTGTTGTGCAAACGAAGTGTAATTATTTCAATGCTTTAAAAGACGATAAATTATCATTCAATATTCTGACACTAACGACAGTGTCATTGTGAACATCAGCACTGTCTGAAGAAAATTCTTACATTCTGAAAATGGTCGCTTCTATTGTGACTTGCGAAAGAAATATGACACAAGTTGATAATTACGTTGGCTTATTCCATGAGCCTTGCCTACAGTGTATTCCTTTTTGGACTTGTAGTATAATCACAAGTAGAATATCATTCATTTAACCTACAATATCAGAATATTTGCAATATCCTCAACAGTCAATGACCTACTGCTAAGGTTGTGAAAGCAAGAAAAATAAAATATACCACTTACAAAATTGTGCAGAGACGTAAGGAGGCTATCTGGATGAGCACTACATTTATGTCACTTGGATCGGGACTACTTCCAAGTTATCTATAACACCCTGACATCTAATTTACCAGCGTTGGTGTTTGTGGATGTTCTGGTGGTGAATATAAATGGTCAGTCAAAGCAGTTAGAGAAGGTCAGAGGGTTACATATATGGAATCTAAGCAGAGATCGAAGAAGTAAAACGGGGTCGAAAACATGAACCTAACCTTGCCATAAATGCTAGCAAACGAAAAAGTGATTTGCACCCTTGCGTTGCAGGTGTAGCCGTCCCACAAGTGGACTCTGCGATCACGAGATAGAAAGAATGAATGTTCGGTTTAAAAGATTTGTCAAAATACTTTGATAAATGTCAAAGGCATAAAAATAGATTGAGGGGACAGTGATAGAGTAAGTAGATCTGAACAGATTACTAGGGAATATTCTAAACGAAGTGCCTCATCCTAACAAGGACACGGAAACAAGAAATTTGGCAATTTAAGCATAATGACTACTGTCTTCAGGCAAGACATCTGGGTCCTAGGCTATGTTGCTGTTTAAAGGTAAGATTATAGTTGTGCAGTGAGCACATAGAATCGCACATGTTCAGAAGAATGCCGCACGTAAATCTTCACAATAACGTACTATTAATGAAAGCGATGAACCCATTTGTCAGTAAAATAGGCTCACATGAAGTGAACATTATGACCACAAGTATTACAGTCCTCCTCCAACAAACTGGTATTCCCATCGATGTTCACGTGATGTAGGAGCGAAATGCAAAGCCAAAGAATGTTTAACTGTCTACGGGTTTGCAATTAAACTCAATTACTGTGACCTCTGGACACGAAATAGAAATTTGGTGCAACCCACTCTATATCTACCTCTGGTTGCCAGATTGCATTTGCGAGTTAATGCTTGTCCGGTTGGTGCTGATACCACTTATGTGCAGTTGAAGGTTTGCACTATGCTTGTTTCGATACCACTCCTAGGTCGAGCAGCCACCAATCTTAATAATTCATGCAGGGAAAACTCCTGTCATAAGGGATATGATATACGCTAGTGCAGTGATATTTTAACTTCGTGGTGAAATCACTGGCTACCACGTGACTATAGATTTGTATATGGTTGGCAAATCCCCGTGAAGAAAAAGAGGCTAACAGCATAATATTTCCCACAGCTATTCACACTCGCAAAAAATCAGACCCACTAACGCATTTTTGTCATATGAAATATCGGGCCATTGTTTGTAACGGAGCAACATTGAGGCGATATCGGCAAGAACATAAAGTATGGCTAATTAGAACAGCGCGTGTTCTCAATTACACCACAGGCTTGCAACGATAATCTACAAACTAATCATCCCATGTACCGACATTGCAGTTAAAATCTATGGCAAGCACATTCCAACATTCAGTGATAGTGAATCTACCTGCGCTCACCAGGAAGAAATCAACACAGTTACGGAGACCTGCAGAAGCTTGCGAACAACAATACTTCCCAGTTACTTCAATGTGAAACGTTCGTAGTAGGAGCATTTCTTTGGAAACCAGACAATGGTCGACCCAATATTGGTTTCCAATGATTCTTCAGCAAATGATAACATCTCCTATACACTATTGAGTATGAAGAAAATTGTGCTTAATTGTATATGCACAACTCAGGCTGAATTCAGATCCAACTCTTTATCCAATCAAACGTGTGTTAACGAACGCCAATAACTTGAACAATGTTTCCTTGCAACCTCTCATGTGGATGCGTTCAATCATCTCACATTTCATTGCATCGAAGTGAATACAAGAAATCATGGTTAATTAGCTGCACAAGTCCAGGTTAGACAAGGAGGTCCTCCGACATCTCGATAGAAACATCGTTATCGAGACAATTGTCCTTTTGTATGATCTTCTTGGATGATGACTTGCAAATTCCTGTGACTCGATTGGACATGCCAAATACTATTGCCCTTCAAAATGCTACGTTGGGTCGAATCTTGCATACTATTGGTGACAAACAACACGTCTTGCTATCTGCAACTATCGTTGACAGATTCACAAGGAATGAAGCGCATAATGAAAGATTCCTTGAGCTTCAGCAAGATCGTAATATTTGGACAAGGTTCTTAATGACATCCAATCAATCCTTCCGAATGCTGAATAATGCACAAGATATTGCAGGCTTTGTCGATATGAGCATTGTCGGACAAAATGCCTATGGCCAGCTCGCTACTTAGGTTCAATACAAAATCAAAGGCTGTTCAGGAATTTGACTGCGAACAAATCTTGGGTGATGCCGACTATATCCACGAATGTTCTTGACAACGCTCGCCAAGTTATTCAGCACGCCCACAATTTCGTGACTGCAGCGAAAGCACCAATATATTTGCGAGTTCAAGAACCACAGGGATATGCGCTTCTACGTTGAGAAGCCATCCTCGTTTTCTGGAGGAGTCAACGAGAATCCCTTATCCTGGCTCAAGAACTTCCAGCGCCTGAGGGATGGTATGAGTATGCAGGACAACGAGATGTTGTGGATCGTGTTAACTCATCTTAAAGGAGCTGCTGCGGTTTGGTGGGAAACGGTAGAGGACGATGTAACCAAGTGGGATATCGTTTGCCAGACTTCAAACTCCAGGGGAATTACCAACCATACCTCCTGAATTTGAGGCGCGGGTGAAAGACGATATCTAATATCGCAAGTGTACTGGTTGGCAGAACACAGTTTAGCTAGATAACTGCAACCAGAGGTGGCGTGGTCCACGAGCAACCATTCGTTATTGTCTCTATGATGGCCATGGTTTAGAGTGCCGGATAGCCAAACAGTTCTGGAAGCAACGAGATGCCAACCGCAAGAAAGGAAAACGCACAACTGTTCAAGCTTTCAGCCAAGTCCACGAGGATGAGGCAGAGGCATACAACGGTCCGAATGTATGCAAAGTTGCAATCGAAAATATTGCTACTGCTAATTATGAAAAAGCCCCAACTGTTCTCATTCCTCTGCAACAAAAAGCCATCAAAGCTCTGATGGATACGGGTGCGGAAATATCGTGCATGCATCCGGACACGGTACGGAGCGTTGGTGTTAATGCAGACCACATCACTCCATCTCATATTCTGACATGAATCGCACTTTCTACAAATCTGTGATAAAGCAGAAACATCAATCACCGTAAGATCCGGTGTATATCAATGCAAAGTTATGCCAATGGGAGTCAAAACGCTGCCGCCTATTTTTAATCATTAATGAATCAAGTCCTTGGTTCGTTGTTATGGCAATGTGAAATTGTTTATTTTGACTTTAACTCATAGCCAATTATTTCTTTATAAAATATGTTATTTCTAAGTAACACATTTAATCCCAGTCACGCCTGCAACAGTACTGAATATATAATACACACTTTTGTCAGTGATAACCATAAGGAGCGTTTTACTACCAAAGAATTGGTGGCGAATGACTTTCTTCTGTCAGTATCCACACCGCAATGGCATCAACTGGAAATTTCATTTTTGACATAAGCTAGGTTGGATATAGCTCAGTATATAACCTACGAGGGAACGTTCCTAGAGCACCTTGTTACCCTAACGATCCGGTACTGCAGTGGTCCATTACTGCGTTCACATGGAATAGAAATAGTAGTAAATATTAGCTTCATGAGTATTATTGAGAGACATAATCTTAATATATTGCCCATGGGCGTTGGGCCGTGCTTTATCTTCAGGACTATATATTATCGGATTGTAAATTACAATCCAGGATGTTCTGTGCAATCGTTTGGAATCAATAGTTTGGCATAAACTATTTCTAAGTTGTGCAGAAATCCATTTAGCTCCTGCACCAATTGCTCTCTTTACCGTTGAGTGGTTTCCTGATACTGCTCGTTTTGATGAACATATCCACCAGGAACGCTGGTAAACTGGCCTCAAAATGCCAGGAACTAAATAGTACCTGATTACGTCAAACATTACCCATTTTTTAATGGATATCTTTATACATTTTGTTCAGACTAAGATCAGAACTTTCGAATGCTCTGGCGAGTAGTGAGTAAACAGATACTAGCTTATGAGAAATTGGCCCGCTTTTGCTTGGACAGCCGTGTTATAGGATGACGATGTCATAAACAAAACGAAAGGCTACCCCTTTATCTCCGGTCATAGTACGATCGTTTTCAAATTTCGATTTTTTAAGATGAGGCAGTCTTTACTTTGATAATGTGCATCAATGACCATAAGCTCATTGATTTTACTTGTAGTATAGTGCAAGTATCATGAGGTATATCGGTTTAATGAGACAATCCACGTTGTGTTTGACGTACAGATACATTTATAAGGTAAGTTTAAGGTACCTTAACAACATACAAGTACGGATGATCAACGTTTATTTCTTGAAAACTCGACTGCGTGCAGCTTAGTTATCTCGTTGCAATTGGAGAGGTTTTAAAAAGCGCTTACGATAGTACGTGATATTGGCGTAAAATAGCGGACGTGATTAGACGCAGACCCAGAGTCAATATAGATCAGGAAAATGAAAGTAGAAGAGCCTTGGAGGGTTAATAAATCTGATGCAAAAGAGAGTGCGAGCTGAGAGCCTTTGAAGAGTTCCAAAATCTACCGTTTGTGAAGGATTGTTTACAATTGCTTGCTGAATTTGGAAAGCTGCAGACTCCAGGCATGTCGATTAAAAAAAAAGTTTTTGGGTTTTTGGGAATGAAAGGATAAAACTTTCTTTTCTGCAATTACATAATTGGCCAGACAAGCTAAGCTTTGTATCATACTCTACAACAAAACCAACAGAACCCAACTTTCTTTTATTAAAGGAGAGTGGACAGCCCTACCACGTCTGGACAGATCACACCGGGACGGCGAACTCTCTTTCATCACAGTAACATTGCTCCTTTGACTCATTACCACAATGACTAAAATGGAAGCATCTGCCTCATCGTCCTCAACCAAAGAATCCGATCCACCTCCCAACGGTGAAGGTAACAAAGTACCTACCACTGGCAAGCGTGCCAAAACAACCCGCGCTTGCGACGAATGCCGTAAACGCAAGGTAACTCGATAGGTTTCAGATATGTTACAATCTCCGTTGTATATCAATATGTTATGATTTCCAGGTAAAATGCGATGGAGCATATCCTTGTCAACGCTGTAGAAAAAATGACACACTGTGTGTCTTTGCCAAACTTCCCCCAAAGCGTGGCCCTCCAAAACAATATGTTGAGATTCTGGAAACTCGATTGAAGCTCATTGAAAAAGCTCTCAAGGAAATTGATGGATCGAAGCAGTTTATCGGAGAGGAGGCAAAGCTAGAACCTCATGAAGAGGATTGGAGTGTTCAGCAAGTACTGGAGGATACTGATCAGCAGGAGCATGCGTGGGAGACAGAATCATGGGTCATGTTGAATTCAGGTAGGTGCATCCGCAATTGTTATGGAATAATCGGCAAAGGATTAATGTGGAGATATATCTAGACAACGAGACTATATCCCCTTCACTATTGGAGCAGAAACAGCAATCAGATGGGATGTCGCAAATGTTTGATACTACACCGCATACTCTAAGCATCAATGAAATCGGTCAAGGGCAGTATGTGGACGACCGTCAATGTCGCACAGATCGAATTCCGTCCATGTATGAGACACCATCTAGTATATTTTCTGAAAAATCCACTTCCACAACAGAAACATCTGATTCAGCATCTAGTGACATGCCACAGACAATGTATCATCTTGAACCAGAGCCATTACCACCTCGCAAAGTTATTGGACCGAACACACTTGCTAGTAACATGCCGGCTTTGATCGAAACATATTTTAAACATATCCACAAGTATGTTCCAATTATCCACAAGCCAAGTTTCTTGAAGCAAATGCAAAGCAAGAATAATCCTCCATCACTGATTCTGTTGAATGCTATGTGTGCGGTTGCGGCAAGATGGCATGATGCGGATGATACTAATAATGGTCCGCCTGGTGTTACATTTTACCAAAAGGCGTTTGCATTGATTGATGATCACTTTGATGTGCCGAGGATTTCCACCATACAAGCTCTTCTCCTATTGATAAAATACCAAGAGCAACACCGTCGGCCAGGATACTTCTTCCGACCCTATATGTTTATGGGTATGGTGACAAGGATGTGTGACGACATCGGCTTATCGCGCACACAAGGAAGATGCATGGGTGACCCTGGTGATATTGAAATGCGGAAGCGAACCTTTTGGGGAGCCTATATGTATGATCTTTTGATGAGGTAAGTGGTTTTGGTTCGGATCAAGCAGTAAGAGGATCAATATAGCCCAATATTCTGATACACCTCGACGCTTTGCCTTTCTTTGATGGAATAGCGTGGAGCAAGGACGCAAGCCACATTTTACGTCAAACGAGTGTGATCAAGAATTTCCAGCCGCTACTGGTGAGGAAGGACCCGAACTGGAGGATATCATAAATAATCAAAATGTCCTTATCCAACTGAGTAAAATAATGGGCGAGATCTATCGTCTTGCTCGTTTGGCAGCTCTTAGAAAAGGAAAATCTAGAAGCATGCTGGAAGTGGTTGAAGAACAAGGGAAGCTGTTCGTTCTTCACACTCATTTGGAAAACTTTTTGCATGAGCTACCTGCACCTCTCGTATACACCCCAACTGCGGATCCATACAGTTATCCAGCTGAATTACATCAGATAAGCGACCCATTTGTAGGATTTTTGCATATGCAATATCATTTTTCAATTATTCTATTACATCGTCCGTACATGATGAGTCCACTCCCAGAAATTGGAACTGAGTTTACGCCTTACCTTCACCATGATTTGTGTGCTTCATCGGCGTCGCATATTACTAATATTGCTCAAATTCTTCTGGATAGAGATGATATGAAAGAGTTTTTCTATCCAATGCGAGGCGTCCAACATACTGTACATTTTGTCATCGCTGCGGCAACCATGCATCAAGCAAAGATCGTGCAATCGTATGGTAACCCCGACGCTAAAGTTGCGAAACTGCAGTATATGGCGTCTATGAGTATTCTGAAGGCATTGTCGAAAATTTCACCATCACAGAGCTTTGTCAACGCCATCAAAGATGCAGAGTTAGCACATTTGTACGGAAGAATGGCTGTTAGCAACATGGACATTCAGCTACCACAACCACCACAACCAAAGCCACATGCTGAAGCGACAGCCTTCGCTGATCATTCTAGGTTTCAACGTTCACATAGTGATTTGACTCCTTCGGAACTTGCCGATCTTGAATCTCAGCAAACATCCAATTCATCTGCGCCTTTTCATCCTCAAATATCACAGTTAGCTTCAAGAGCGAACAAATTTGCACCAAGCAATTCTCCATATTTAAGGCATTCAAGCGCCATGATGTCCGATCCACTCTCCTATGCAGCTCTCATGCAGCAACAACAGCAACAGGGCGACGCCATGCATAACATCAATCCTTCAAATTACATTGATCGATATCAGCAATTTGTACGCCCCTTAGGGCATTCTATCAGGATGTCACAAGACGATTTGATGATGCCATCTGTAATGCAATCGATGCTACCTCCAGCTCCTGTACCTAATCGATCTCAGTCTACCAATCGACTAATTCCAAGCCGGCCAAGATCTTGGGCGCAAAAGACAGTATCAGGGTTTAATGTTATTCCATACAAACCTAAACGCGATGGTATCAGCAAACTAAGCAATGTGTCACCTAGTACGAGCAGTAGTAACTCTCGCAACAAAAACTCATCTCCCCAGAGAGGTTTGTCTCCATCTCCAGCACGTACAAGTTCAACACCTCGAGCTGCACCATATGGTCGTCCAACGTCATTGGGCCACCATCGTCGACACACTATCAGTTCTGTAGCTTCAGATCAGGAACCTGAAATACCACATTATAATCAGGAAGGGCGTCCTCGCACATGGACTTCAACACCAGGTCCCTCGGTAGATCCTAGTCTTATGCTTCATATCGCTTCGCCGATTAATACTGGCGCAACCGATGACTTGAGAGAATCGATGATGGTAGATAGCAGTGCTGCGACAGAAAGTGATAACTCCATGGTCCAATTCTTGATGAACGATAGTCTGCAATGGGACATGCTACCACAATAGGCTTGATGCTTGCCATCCTGTTAACACTAAGCTTTTTAACTTTTATGTTTTATCCATGCCATTATATCCCCAACCTGCAAGCAGTATATCTTGACAAATACCTGCTTGCCCATACCAATTTCGTTTATTTTTGTGTTTCAGTAACTGTGCCAGTACATGTATGTTTTCACGTCTTTATATTTTGTATCGCATACCATTTTTACCCCATTTTGCTTTTACCCACAATTATACTCCAGCCGTATTGCATGTAATATAGTCAATGAAAATAACCTGACAATATTTATAAACTACAGATTCATTTTTGTAGAATGGATCCCATTTTTCAAAGAATGACTTTATGATAAGCAAATGGGGAGTATGGATTATGTACAGCGAGAGAGAGAGAGAAAAAGAGTGCTATGGTATACATTTTTTTATCATGCTTCAGTTGGGTTCAAATTATGAGGGATCTGAGGGCGATTTCTTTGCTGAAGAATGGTCACTAGATCATCCAAAATCCGGTCACAGTCTTCAGGAGCAAAGTCAAGATCATCCGCACCATCCTCAGCTGCAAAAGGATCTTCCATTTCAAACTCTCCATCTCCCATGGGTAATGGAGGCATATCTATCATGCCCACCAACTCAGGGTTGGTGTTGTCTATTTCTCCAAACTGATGAATGAATCTTTGTTGTTCGTTGCCATACGCGGGTGACGGCAATATACCAACATCGGATCTTGATGATAATGGATAGGAATGATCCATCATTGGAGTTGGAGCGGAAGGTATATAAGTACCGTTTTCGGGCATGGTTTTAACTTGTGGTCCAAGAGGGGTTGTTTGTGGAGTCAAATTTTTTCGACGATCAACACTATCATTTATACTCTGACCACTGCTTTGATGATGAAAAGTGGTAACGCTGTTGCTGTTTTGATCGGGATTGGAAGTTGGAACTGGTAGTTGATAATCATTGGTTCGACTTGAGACAGCCGCAGAGACTGGTTTGCGAGGTGAATGAAGACCTCGTCTTTGTTGCAAAGAATACAAGGATTCTGAGTATGGAGAAGAATCTTGGTTCGTGGAGCGTTCTGAATGACTCAATCGCCGAGCCATCTCTGCTTCAAAAGATCCCCTATTTCCTTGGTTACCATTTAAATCCTTTGGAATAGTCTTGAAACGTGGATTATTTTGAGAAGGGGAATCCGATGTAGGAACAGACTGTGGTGGAGGTGGTGGCGGCGGTGGTGGTGACTTTGGAGTCATAACCTGCTTATTGGCGTAAGGAGAGAACGATTGACCGCCAGCATCCTTCAACTGCCTAAGCTCTCTTGTCAAATTCTCGATTTGCTTCCTGTAGCTCAAATTTTGTTCGGCAAGTTTGCTCATTTCTTCCTGTATAGCATCCATCTCCTTCACCTTTATTTCTAAATCTTTGACATAGCGTTCTCGTCTTTGTCGAAAAGCTCGTTGAGCTGCTCTGTTTTGAGCTGCCCGTTTCGCAGTCTGTATCGCTTTTTTCTGATCATTGTTGGTTCGATTGCCAGACATATCGGGAGAATGTGCTTCTGAGGACGGAGGAGATGCAGAATTGGTTGGTTGAGGTGACGAAGACCTCCGTCGACGTTGGGGATAAGGTTCGAACATTGGTTCTAAAGATAAGGGTTGGACACATATATATATATTAAAATGACTTTCCGGAAACCTCGATAATATAATCAGTACGGCAACCATGCTTACTCTGTTCCCTTAAGGGGCTATGCAAACCTTCCCGGGTAGCTGACGATCGCCTGCGATCTGTGACAAGATGAGAGCATGCCAATCAGTCTCGGCTAATTTAAATAATGTTGATTAAAAATATAAGTCTAGCTATAGCTAGGTCTTTACCTTGAGGTATCATGTAATTCTGATTCGATGAATAGTAATTTGATTGTGAGGATCGTGCTGGTGCTGAGTAATGTACATGATATTGGCGATTTGCTGGAGGCGGCGGTGGTGGTAAGGGGGGTGGAGGATAACGATGTGTCGCCATGGAGAATGGGGAGATGTATAAGAAAGGGCGGAGGGCCTCGGTGAGAAAAAAAAAAATTGGGACCCTTGTGCGCTGTGGAGAGTAGGTGGATTCTTGCCATGACAGAAAAAAGCTATAACGTGATCATTTTTTATTAAGTAGCTGGGAACCATTTTTCCCCCCAATGGTTGTACTACATCTTTTTTCGAAGTTTGCAATATTTCTTTTAAATGAACAAAAATGGGTCGATCCAAACTTTCCCCACATTTCAACCTGGGGAAGCTCCAACACAAAGGGTTAGGGGGTCGAGCGAGGACATATTCCAGCCTCAGGGACAGTGCCATTGTCCCGAGGAAGAATATGACATAAGCTATGGCACGCATCGGAGTGCAAAGAAGTGACCTAAACAACAGGTGTCTTTTTGTGATCACTCCACTTCAGACTTTTCACCGTTGTCTCAAAGCAGCACCAGATAGTATTTCAGCTTCCGCGCTTGTCGATGATTGCGTAAGCAGATAATTCATAATCTACGTGTATTCGCATCTTAACATCCAATTCTTATACCAAACTGTATACAAATTCATCAATAATAGAAGTACAAGTGAGTTTTGCTATTTGGTGAATTAATTTTTCTCCTTTCAGTTCTATTGTTAGGGGTATACTGTTGTTTAACCAGGGTATTGTTGATCCGAGGAACGCTGTTCCATGGTGGAGATTCAAAAAAATTATTCCTCCGCTGAGCTTTCTTAAAAAGACTTCAGCAACAAAAACCGCAACCTCTACTTATCTGTTATTTCCCTTTCCTTCACTAAAATGTCATACATCCCTACCTACGATTCTTTGGATGCTATATACGACACATCACTTGTCGCTAAGCAAGGGTAAGTTAATATCATGATATACTACTATGACTTGAATATATACTCACTAACTATTGCCCTCCAGTGCTCGTTACCAAGCTTTGGTAGATAAGTTTGAGCAGATATATCATCGCAAGCCAGAATTTATTGCTCGATCCCCTGGTCGTGTCAACTTGATTGGTGAACATATTGATTATTGCGGTTTCGGCGTCTTGCCTATGGCTGTTGACCGAGATGTGGTTATGGCTGTCGCGTCCACCGATGATGATACCAAGGTCCGTGTCGCCAACGTTAGCCCCAAGTACTCTGCCCGTGAGTTCGATTATGAGGGTGTAGACAAGATTGTTACCATAGATGCTTCCAACTTGGAGTGGTCCAATTATTTTAAGTGTGGATATAAGGTAAGGTGGGGGACAACGAGGTGGTGTAGGGATTGTGTG
>JAJSME010000036.1:0-41429 GCA_021235465.1 Umbelopsis sp. PMI_123 | reverse complement strand
TTGCCGGCTTGAATAGCAGCGCAGCGCATATTCCCACCAATCCAGTGCCACTGGCCTAAATTTTTAAACGTGAGATATATGCCGTACAAGTCATGGAGCAGCAACGGCCACTTACCCAGTTCAACTACAACGGAAGAATGGTTGATGCGAACAGCTGGGTTGTATTGAGAGGTGACAGCTGACGCTAGGAAACAACACATTACAACGCCGCTATCCCTAAAAAGTGGCACAAAAAAAATATGAGGCTAGCGATTCAGACAAGGTTACAGACAATCATATTATTGTACCATAAGTGTCTTGCAATGCTCTCCTGTTTATCTTCTAATATTCGAACTAGTTGCTCAGAGGATACTTGTAAACGACGTTCCGATTGCTGTTGATTATCTGAGACTGGTATCGCTTTCGCCCTCTGTATGACACGGATATCTGTCGTCCACACAGGAAGTATTAGTGACTTGGAGCCAATCATGGCCATGATACTATCAACATCGTCTGTATGCGAAGGACCTGGCGCTGAGACAGCCTGAACCTTGAGTCGAACGGTGTCAGTGCCACAAGGTGGTAACCGTGTCAATGATGCTACGAAACTACAGAATCCTCCATTAAAAGGTGTATAAGTTATATTATTTGAGCCATCATTCAGTCGCAGGCCATTGAATTCTTGGCCGTTTCCGTCGTATACTTTGCATTCCAGCACGATCTCATTGTAGCACTTCTCGTCGGTCAGATCATTGGTGATTGTCAGTACAACCTTGAATGACTGACTCATTGCAACACACCTAGGTGGTGATTTTAAAAGCTGAATATATTGTAAGCCGTAAGCCATGGGTTATATTTTTGACACGGCTCTATAGAAAAAGAGACTGTAAAGGTAGGAGGGATGAAGCACGGCTATGCCAGAAAAAAAAAATCTGGTTTTTGTTGCGTTCCATAAAAAAAAAAAATAATATATACCAAATTTTCTAGTACTATGCTTTGCGTGGTCTACTTCTGCCTACAACCCTGCCTCCTGGTGGACTGGAAGATCGTGTCGCACTACTGGAACGCTCTTGTGAGGGCCGCTGTCCGTTACCAATTTCATTCGCTCGGTCTCTTGCGTCTGGTCTGTTGAGCAGCGATGTCATGCTTGAAGCCCCTTGGGATGAGCCAGAATACCCGGAGGGTAGTGGTGCAGCAGATGATCCTTTCGACATACGGTCCTTTACCCGACGATTGCGTGAAGCTGCTCCCCGAGCAACATTTTGGAGTACTGAAGAGTGCAATGCTTAAAATCTACCATAAGTCAAAAGAAAGCCATTGGCATTAACCCTACCTTGTCTCCTGAATTTCTCATGACGGGCTTGAACATTTTTGAAGTGCACTAACAAATCTTGGAACTTGATGGAAGGTTCATCTTGCTTACCAGGTACCGACTTACTGCTCTGTCGTTTAGCTGGTTCAGGAGTGCTGAACGTGACGATAACGGTTACAATTGAGTATGATAAAGCAAGGTTTTGCAAACAGAACCTACTTCTTTGGCATGACATTCAAGAATCCTAGCGATGACACACTGCTCAATCTATTTCGAAGAGTCGAGAATGCACTTGACTGCGGTAAGAGCATTAAAATGCCATATAGGCATTTAAACAGGTATGGGTATCTATCAGGCTCCAGTAGCTGTAATCGCAGGTCTATGCGAAGATCAATATTAGGATGAGTAATTGCGGAGATGAACAAATTAACGATGAACATCAAACTCACATGTAAACACCGGGGATTCTAGTAACTGCACCAGTTTGTCGATTTGTATCAGCATATTTACAGAAATCTCAAGTTCAGCGCTTTTGTAAAGAGAAATGATGGAGAGGCAATTAGATCAGAGCATCAAAGTGGCTCAAGTGAGACATACTGCTTACAATACTTGGAGCATGTTTGCTGCATGTTCATATGCTTGCGCTAGTAAACATAATGAAAATGTTGCGACAGCACTATGACACCATGACCGATAAAGAACTGTAAATAGCTGTTGACCATCCTGAAATAATACCATTGTAAAAAAAATTTTTTTTTAACATATACTAAACGTTGAAATCGTAAGTTATGCCGAAGATAACTTACCCGTGTATCAAGATTCTTGAGACGTTTTCGCAAATCAGCTAGTTCAGATGATGTAATTAAGATGATGTTCAAGTTTTGAACCATGATACTAGCGAATTCCAAATCCTCGTCTTTCTCCAGAATATCCGCCAATGTTCCATATATTCTCTCTGCGTCCAAGCTCACACATAGCTGTCGAATAATTAAACTTCCTCGTGTCTCCAATAGTCGTCGATCCGTACTGAAAAGGGATAGTAAATTGACCATAAATCCTCGGAAGTACTCATGGTCCGAGTGAAATGATATCTGGGCTAGTAGTTGCAAATCTCGTCTAACCACCTTTACAATAGAGACGATCAGAATTATGCCCTGGTATAGTGCAGATAGATACACAAGTGCTTACCTCCTCGGATGAATCAGATAGAGTTTTGAGGAGTGCTGGGAAGGTGCCATCATCCGATGCAAGAATCTATGGAAAAAGCAAGGAATGCATCAACGAATGGATGGCCGGACTGAACAACTTCTTATATCTCTTCGCATTCTTTACCTTACTTGGCGCCTTTTTATGCAGCATCAACAGCCACTCTAAACTAGCAACTCTGGTCTCTTCGTTTTCATTCAAAAATTGAAGTCGAAGTTCACTGACGGTTTTTTGGTAATCAAAAGGATCCACTTGAGGACTCAAGCTGGGATCATCTACTCTGGCTTTTGAAAATGGATTTTGCAGTACAGCTTTGCAAGTTGCGGTTGGTTTCGATAGCCATGCTCTTGATAGACAGGCCATCATGTGCCAGCAATGGTAATACTGAAGTGATAATTTGTGGCGTAAATTCCATGACAATGTCCGGAGCAATACCTATAAACTCGTTGATCCATTGCAGCGCTATATTTTGGATGTCTTCCTCTAGATGATTTGATCAGTTACAGGCGAAAAGCGAAGCATAGGTGGATGCTGACAACAAACCTTGGTCAGATAAGTGTGGTATCAATATTTGGATAGATTGGCGTACTTCACAATAACGCCTTGTCCGGGAACATACGTTCCTTTCCTACGCCCTCACTCTCTGATACAGGAGCATCAACGTGATCAGTGCCCGACGTTTGAAGGACGTCCTTGTCAGCGAATTGTCGATCATCAGCAGTAGGCACAAGACCTGCAGCGTCTGATTCTCTTTCATCATTAGGCTTCTTTCCTCGCCAGGTGTGACTTGGTCGTTAGTTTGGTTATCAGTGGCCTGATTTGCTACTTCGGATTTCTCTTGTGATGCAGCATGTGCTGCGGCCTTGATCTCTCGCAAAAAGTCAGAAAGCAAGACATTCGTTGAAACCTTAACATCCTGGCTAGGATCATTGAGGAAATTTAAAAAGCCATCCAAGAACTCTGGTAAAAAGGAAACGAGCTCGAGGTCTGGAATGGAATCCAAAACTGAAATCCATGATACCAGAAATTGGCGAGCTGCTGAGTTTTGTGTGTAGATACGCTCACTGAGCAAAGGAATAAACAATGGTAGCGAGAAAGCGGTATTTCGTGGTAGTGATCCAGGTATTTCGAGGGTTTCATCTGTTTCAGGTGGATTCAATGGTGGTTGATCTGGTGCAACTGATTTGGTCGACAGTTCGGACACAATATCCTTAACCAATCTGTCCAGCAACTCTGCACCACTTTTCACAGAGCTTTCAGTGTCTGCTGCAAGCTATCATCGTCAATGGTTAACTAAAGGTCACAGCTGTCAATGAGTTGCCACACTTCCTTTTCATTACCTTGCACATGCCATCAAACACACTATTAAAGTAGCGTAAGATATCACCTTTAGCAACCTTTGCAATGTTGTACATGCTCTCACATGCATAATATCGAACTCGGGGATCTTGATTGGTAAAGCAGGACAAGACAGGTGCGACAATAATATCAAGGTACGCAACCACAGCCTTAGTGGTCAGAAGATTAGCTCGAGGTTACAGACATGCAATGCAAACAGGATGTAAACACTTACGGAGCCTAGAGCTATAGCTGTAGCAGCTAATCCAATGAGACCTCCGTTCCTGGCATTTGGATTGTTAGAGTACACAAAGTCTTGCACCAAGGTGTCTATGATTTGAGTCATGCGTTCTGGAGACTTCGCATTCTCACGAGCAAGCTTTTCAATCTCCAGAGCAGCAGCCTTTCGTTTATCGTATAACCTATCAGTCAGCCCTCTTATGACCGGTAGTGGGAAGATGCTGCTGTCCATTGGAGGAATTCAATGTCAAAAGGAGGTTGCAGAAAAAAATACGCGGGAGTAGCCAAATTGGAATGATGATTTCCTCCCAGCGGGGTCACACACGAGAAATGACTATTGCTATCGTCGCAATAAAGGTTCTACTTGCTGTAAGCAAACGGTGTAGTTCTGTTAGGTTCGACCATGAAATAGATAGATTGCTACATGATACTGCATTCAATAGCGCTTCTCCGTTAATGCTCCAGTAGCCGATGATTTTTGTGTATTGGTTATGTTTGTATCGAGCATGTGTCCATAGTGTGTGAGGAATAGTGCGCATGGTGTACAGTCTGTGGCAAAGGTGGAACTTATATTAGTACAATAAATGGATGCACTTACAACTGATATTTATGCTAACAATTCTACAAGAATATTTCAGTGATTGAAGTAGGTAAGATGTTAGAATTAGGTGATATAAGACATATTACTCTGATTTTCATACACCTGGTTTAAGTTCACTTAAGCCTACCCTGCGCTATACACACTCGTAGGCTTCATGGCTATTATATTTAGTCACATAAGACATGGCTGTCTTTAAATGTTAAGATTATGGGCCGATGCGGCGTTGAAAAATAACAAGAAGTTGACAACGAACCAAAGCACTGACGTGCGAGTGTGGTTCGGAGCTCAATATCCTGAGAAACTGCATGAACCGAGCGGATATCATAAGGTATAACCACATGCGAAGATCAACCTTGAGCTCTTTATGAAAGCCTCAAAGCAGAAAATGCGAGAGTAACTAAAATGGATCGCACACTATATTGAGAGCGGTGGTGTCCAAGGGAGATGGAGACGACATTGGAAGGAACGGTGAGCACGGGGCGGACCTGGAAATCCGGCAGCATATATGACGTGTTTCTTTTTCGAGCACAGTCAGCTTCAAAAGCGAGCCTACGAACGGCTCCGTGCCACTTCACTGCTCTAACCACTACACTATGATCCGCACTACCATTCGTCGCATTTCTTCCAACACCCGTATGTTCAAGCGACTCCAATCTGGAGGTCCCTCTGAAGGTGCTACTGTTGTCTCCAAGGGTGGTATTAGTGATAAGGAGAAGGCTGTTGAGAACCAGTGGGCTCGTATGCATGTAAGTTGGATGCCCATAGTTTTATATCTTTGCGCGTTAAGCTAGTGTTTACTGACTAACTTCGATGTAACTTAGGACGCTGAGAAGATCAAGGCACTTCGTGAGGCTCTTCAAAAGCAGACTGAGGCAACTGAGTCGCTCAAGAAGGATATTGAAGAGCTCAAGAAGGCTGCTAAATAAGTTCGAGTGATAACCCAACCATTGTGGTGTAAGACACATGTTACAAATAATAAAGAGCTTGTAAAGCAATTGTATTCAGAGAGCGCTTCGTTCTTGTAAATTTCAAACCTTTATTGAACGTTTGTATGCTGTAGGTCTTGCTGGGCGAAAGGACGTGTTTCATGATACCAAGCCAGTCACAATAGAACGACTGGAATACCCACCAAAGACGAGAGTAGCAAGTAGTAAACCAAAGACGATGCGTACGCGATAATGGCAATAGTAAAGCCAGTGACAAGGGATGTCTTATTGGCTTTCATTTTTGAGCCTTGGTTTGTATTTCTTTTTTTAGTATTTTAACAAAAAAGGGAAGAAAAAAGACAATATAACAGAATAAAGAGAGGTTTAAAGAAGGCAGAAAAAAGACACAAAGTAGAAGGGAATGTTGTTTATTTACGAGGCCATGTAAGCGGTCATATCCAAGTCTTCAGGCAATGGAGTAATGTTGATTTCGAAGCGGCTCTGAACATCGTTAAGAGTGGTACCATCCTTTTCGTCAGAGACGAAGGTGACAGCAAGACCCTTGGTACCGAAACGACCAGCACGACCAACACGGTGAAGATAAGTATCAGCACCATCGGGCATATCGTAATTGATGACAATGTTGACACGTTCAATATCAATACCACGACCAAAGATATCAGTGGCAACCATAATACGTTTCTCAAAGTCCTTGAAAGCCTTATAGCGAGCAATACGTTCTTCCTGGCTCATTTGACTGTGAATACAGATACTGGGGAAGTTGCAGTCTGTTAGGATGCGATCCAAAGCAACGGCGCGAGCAACACTCTTGACGAAAATGCAGACTTGGTTGAATTCGAGTGTGTCCAAAAGGTCGTTCAATTTTCGGTTCTTTTCGCGCTCAGAAAGCTTAACGTAGAATTGTTGCAAACCGTGGAGTGTAAGCTTAGCTTCGTCATCAACATAGATTTCCAATGGGTTCTGCATGAACTTCTTGCAAACGGGACGCATTTCCTTTGCAAGAGTAGCTGAGAACATCATAACTTGCTTATGGTGAGGTGTAGCTCTAAAAATGTCTTGGACGTCACGACGCATATCTATGAAATGCAATCCAGAGGTTAGATGGACTAAAAACTCACAAAATGAACACAGTAATATTCGAATACATACCAAGTTGCTCTAACATTTTATCACATTCATCAAGAACAAAGTGCTTGACACTTCCGAGTTTGAGAACCTTATCACGGATGAGAGCCAAAACACGGCCGGGAGTACCAACGAGAATATGTGGGCACT
The DNA here is from genome assembly GCA_021235465.1 of Umbelopsis sp. PMI_123. NCBI lineage: Eukaryota > Fungi > Mucoromycota > Umbelopsidomycetes > Umbelopsidales > Umbelopsidaceae > Umbelopsis > Umbelopsis sp. PMI_123. The sequence goes on along the minus strand of JAJSME010000036.1, from coordinate 34,531 downwards.
TCTCCTTATCCTTGAGAGTTTCCATATCCTTCTTAATGTTAACACCTCCGTAAAAGACTTCAGTGCGGACATCAGGAAGATACTTTGAGAAACGGTTGTACTCATTCTTGATCTGGAAAGCGAGTTCACGGGTGTGGCAAAGGACGATGACAGAAACATCTCCATTTACAGGCTCAATTTGCTGGAGGGTGGCAAGAACAAAGACGGCAGTTTTACCCATACCAGACTTGGCCTGGCAAAGGACATCCATACCGAGGATGGATTGAGGAATACATTCTTGCTGGACTAAACCAAACAAAGCTGTCAACATTGAACTGCCAAACGTTTGTCAAATAAAGCCTTGTAAAATTACCTTCTGAAGGATGCTCGAAACCGCAGTCTACAATGGAGCGGAGCAACTCAGGCTTCAACAAGAAGTCTCGGAAACCAGTAGAGTGGATACCCACATAGGAACCTTTCTTATCCTTTTTGTCTTCATCGTCCTGACCTGTAGCTCCGCTAACATCGGCGGAAGCGGCGACTTCCTGCTGGATGGTCTGCTCGTCTTCTTCTTCGTAGTCGATCAAATCATCGGCGTGGTCAGCTGCGGACATTTTGTATACTGGAGAGAGGCGAGAAAAAAACACCCGGATAAAAAGAGGAAGGATGCAATAGCAAGGGTATCATTTAGTATAAGAATTTGTAACCGTTTGAGGCACCGTCCATTGAAAACCCGTGTACAATCAAATATACACTTCACTCGTTCTGCTTTTTCCCTTTGCTGTAAAGCGGCAAAATCCATACTCGCGCGCTCTCACGATTTGTCGTCCATTGCGTTGAAAGATGTAGGAGGGTTAAGTAGAAAGGGTGCAAAATGAAACAAATTAAAATTGTGAAGGTAGAAAGAAGAAGGAAATGCGGAATAGGGTATATTGCAGCAGTGAAAGGAACGGGGGTAAATCAGAGTGAAGAAATTGATACAAAGGGTTTGAGAAGTATAGAAAGAGAGGAATACAGCAGAAATTCCAAATTTTCAAGTCTTCCAGTTATGATCGTTGGCAATGTAACGACAAGGAACCAAGATGGAATCACTAGTCAATTCTGGGAGGGATGATTCTCCTGCTGCTCACACAAGCTGACATCGACGATTGGAGACAAAGAAAAAATTCCGCCGTGAAGAAGAAGAAAGGTGGATTGGGGGATAGGATGTGTAAACGACGAAAGGATGGATTGATGAACCACGTCATTCTGGCTGTCTTCCATGATCAATAGGATTACGCAGTTAGGCAATCCACCGATTTTCGCGCGTTAGGTGAGAGCTAATCCAGTAGGATCATCACGAGATCGAGGAGCGTGCGAGTAGATTCGGATATCGCGCAGAACATGGTTTTCTTGAAATGTGCTGAGATAACATACCTTGAGGGATGGACAAAGATGGGAAAGGATAAAGAATTGTAGAGCTAAAGAACTGAAGGGAAATTTCTTGTTTACCGTCTTTCACTGACACCAAACTTACTACACTGGTCACGTGCTCGCTGAGCCAAAATAATGCTGAGCCCAACAGTGAGTGGGGTTTGGAAGCTGGGAAGTGTGAAGTCGACCCCAGTACCAAAAGGAGGTTTTCATCCATGGCTTCCTCCTTATGGGCAACAATATGTAGCATTAAACTATACTGCAAACATGGGTTTTGACAGGCACTTCTTCTTCATTTATTTTACCAAACATCTTCGTAATGCTGTTAAAGCCTATAGCTAACAGAAACAGGACTTTTCTCCCTTAAAGAGTTTCACTCAGCGTTTTGACTTATTCCCATGGTGGGTCAGCTCCCTAATTTCATTTGCACTTGAGTCCAGTAAATACAAAAGACGACGCATTTGAATAGCAGAACTTCCAACAGTGGCATATGGAGTATCCAGAGAGTTCTTTAGGGTTTGAATGTGAGCTTCAATGGAGTCCAAATGAGTTTGAACATCGGGGCTAGCAGCTGTTGGAACATGTGGTACTGGAACGTCATTGAGCTGCGAAGGGACTTGATATACAATAGACCGCCTAGCTAGAGTGAGGGAGGGTAAAGCTACGATTCTTGCCTTGGTAATAGAAATCATTTTGTGAAATCGTGGGGAAAGGAGGAAAGACGTGGCAAAGCAAAACCTTAGTAAGTGCAGAATTTATTTGAAACCCTGTTTCCCACTGACATACACACAGAAACGGAATATTGCGTACTGCCCATACCTTCTGGAGAAGGAAACGATGGACGTTACATTCTATGCATACATACAAACACATGACTATAATGATCATTCGTACCAAAGAATAATGTACATGATAATGGCCAAGAAGTTTGGCCTCAGCAAGCCCAGCAAGCAGTCACTCAAGAATGGTACAGGTAAGACACTTCCCTTGCACAGTAGATATGGTCCAAGACGACACTAACGTTAATTGAAGAAGCTAGCGAGCCTATTTTTTATTTCTCATTAACGAAGGTCATACGATTAGATTAGATTGTGCGTTATTTTTTTTTTTGGCTGAAAAAAAAGAAGGTTTGTGCACAACAAAATTTTTCACGGGTATCAAGTGCAGAAATGGCGAAAGTGCTGTGGGTACAGGAAAACTAGGCTACGTAAAACTATGTATGGAGGAACGACGACGGGGATTCATCGGTGTATTAGATATCAAGTTCATATTACAATCATCTTCATCAGTATCATCCAACAACGGTGGTCGTTTCGTCTTCCACTCAGCCGATGGGGGCATATCATCCTTATCAGGTGTACTGCCTCCTCGGTCATAGTCTTCTTTCGAGAATGTATAACGGACTTCCGGTGACCGGTCAAAATGAACTGACCGGTTAGACTGCGTTGACCCTCGCCGTCGTCCAGGCCATGGGTTGTTTTTCGGTTTCGGATTAAAAGGGGTTTTAAGTGAATTAAGAGAGTGAAGTAATGTTGAAATATGGAGTTGTGATGTCGATTTTCGTTTAGGTAGATCTGCAACGTTATCTACGAAGTCTTCTGTCGCTACGGACATCAATACAGAGACCGTTAAATTGTATGTGGAGGATGTTTGGAAAAGTGAAGAAAAAGGTGGGGAATGTTTTCGGGGTTCAGGCGAAATTTTCGGCGCTGAAGACTTAAATTGGTGGAGCTTGATCACAAGGTAAATCTTATTCAGGCAAATAGTAGAGGGCTCTACATTGTCACTATTATAGAAAGTTAGATAGAGAAAACTTCTATAGAGAAAATTCTATAAGATTGCTTAATTGCTTATATGTCTAAGCAATGGAACCAATTTATTATAACGCCAACGTCAGACCCTTGTCGTGACATAATGCATGAATCGAAGTGTTTTATATACAAAATTGGCCATTTCTGTGGAGCTGGATGCTGATGAAGTCACTACTTCTCTACTGACGTGAACTGTATCAACTACGTCTCCATTAAATGTTTCCTGAGTAAGCAGATTCAGCAGGGTCCTTCTTAAATCTGCTTCGAATGATCCTGTCCTTGCTGTTGTTATTCCAACTTGCCTGGAATCTGAAAGAACCTGAAAGCCGTTGCTCACCTGCCTCACAGACAAGTTTCACATTATAGCTGTTAGTCACTAGTTAACTGTTAGGCATGAGTTTCCTGCCGTTACATGGGTACTGCTGTACAAATCTATGCAACTTCAGTGATTATGATATATTGCAGTCTATTGAGATACATGAAGGTATTCTACTAGTGAACACTTATGAAGTCATCTCAGCGCAGTACCCAGTAACTGCAGGACCAAGAAAGATATTCGTTTTCACTTGGCGATCAAACAGCAAATCAGACGTCATAGCTGCGCAGGAGGTGTTGGAAAAATATCCGGCTCTTTGGGTCCTGACATTGGAAAAGCGATCGGAGCGACAAGACGGATAATCTTTTGCCTTAACGATCGCCAAGCAATGTAAACGGTGCCTATCAATGGCTATAATTTACAGTGCTGCTTCTTTAGTTGTATATGGCATTTAAGGTTTATATGTTGATTGATTTGCAAATGCCATTATTAAAGCTTGTATTGTCGACAACGGCTGACATAAACGGATTTTCGCCACATACAAACCTCAATTAAAAAGGGAAAAATATAAATGGAGATGGATCCTCTTACTTTTTAACTATTTTGTTGATTATCTATAATGTTGAGCAAGGTCGCTGTTGCAGTTGTCGTAGTTATCGGTCTCTTATTGGCCTCTTCTAGTGAAAAGGAAAAGCCTTTGGCATCCTTAAGAGCCAATCCCTCTCCTTATTATCCCACATCGCTTTATCCCAACTCTACTAGTGTTGAAACACCTTATGGCTTCATGCAGTACGCCTTGTTCGGCCCCGAGGATGGCGAGAAGATACTATTCGTTCACGGATACAGTTGTCCTAGTCCTATCTTCGAGCATCTCTCTAAGAGCTTAGCCGCAGACGGATACCGCGTCTTAACTTACGACCTGTGGGGCAGAGGTTATTCTGATGCACCAGCATCCGTCTACAATGAAGGTCTCTATATGTCTCAGATTGAATTCCTCATTCACGAAGTCGGATGGGCCAGCACTACTTTTAACGTGGTTGGACTTTCGCAAGGCGGTAAGTGATTCTGCGATGGAGATCAGTGCAAAGCGAACGGCTACTCACACGATCCAATACAGGTGCCATTTCTACCTCTTATACAAGCTTCCGCCCTAACTTGGTAAAGAGACTGATCCTCGTGGGACCAGCCGGTTTGATGCAACAACAGGACGTTCCAGCTTATACTAAGATCTTCAACTACCCTTTATTGGTCAAGCTGTGGTTGAGTCCTGTCTTCAGGCCGTTGGCCCTCAAAGCTTTCCATACCTGGTCAGCTGGCCATAAGGGAACAGTTTCTACTGAATCTAAGCAAGCTGAAGACTTTGAACAGAAGGTTGCTGCAATGGCTACCGATCAGATTGATAGACACAGTGGCTATGTCCATACTTTAATTAATACCGCAAAGGACTACCCTCTCATTGGATTGGACGTTCGATACAGGAAGGTCGGTCAATCTACTACACCTGTATATGCTCTATGGGGTGATGCCGATGTTGTAAGTGTCTATTGCCGATTTATGCTAAATCGATAATCCTAGTGCGAACTTCGTGTTAAATATTAATCATTTCGTTATCAACAGACTGTTCCCTTTAAACATTCGAAGACGTTGCTTCAATACATTCCACATGCCAAACTATTTGTTTATGAAGGTGGTGGCCACAATATCCTCATGACAAACCCGGAGAAGGCTCATAAAGATGTGCTGTCCATTTTTGAGAACCGTGCATAGTTTCATAAATCATATTATCTAGCGACACTAGCAAGGTTTACCACCTCCATATATCTACAGACATATAGAGAACAGTGGCATAATAACGATTTATAGCAAGAACATGGCACACAATATTTGCATATTACATTGAGATGTTTAATGGATATGCCCTGAGACATTCCGCGTACGCTGTTAATATTTTGGGATGGCTGAGTCTAGGAAAAAGAATTAACCATTGTGTGTCATCAGTGTCTTGTAAAACTAGGATTTTACTTTATGGAATGACGGTTATTATGAAACATTACACGCATGCCTATGTACAATCTATAGATTTCATCGCTAATAATTGAGTTATGTCAGCTGTTTTTGGACATTGCTCATCCATTGTTTTAGTAGCATTCGAGCTCTTTGTCGAAATTCCAAAACGCTTTCCACAGAGCTTTGCGGTTGACCCATTACTAAAGTTTCCTCCAAGCGTTCAAGCTGTAGGTCTTTGTTGCCTAGGGCCGTGAAAGAGAATTGTTTGCATGTTGATATAGTTCCATCTTCACTAGTAAGGATTTCATCATCGGGCTCAATCACGCTATGAGAGGATGGGATAGTTAGCAGCTGCTGAGTCATTTGGAGCTGGATGTTAAGCATAATACTCACATTCTTCGCCATGTATCCGTCGACTTGGTCGCACCATTAGTAGCCTTGCACAACAGAAGTCCGTTTACCTTTTCTTCAACTTCATCCACCGTCCATAGCTGTTTTTCGGGTATATTCTTATGATCCGATGGATAGAAGCCAGAATGTTGCAATATATGATTAGCTTCATCGCATATCATCTGAAGGCAAAGTAAATTAAGTTGTCTCTTGAACAGTTCTGTAAACGCTTGTACGCTAGTCAGCGTCAAAGATGTTTGAGGAAGTTGTGCAATGATTGAACAGGGTGATCGTAAGGAGTAACGTAGGCATTGACTAGAAGTGACAGGAAACAGGTTCAAATCATGTGTGAATGAAAAGAAGTTCGCAATTTACTTTAGCGCAATATCACAGCATGCACTGCAGCTTACCCTTTAATCACAGTAATTGTCAGATTGATGGCCAAGTTGTGAGGACACTGTTCCATTCTTACAGCGCCGTCAGATAACTTTTCCACAGTATTAATCATGTTGTAGTGAACAGAGATATCCAGACCTCCTTCACCACATAGCGAAGCGATACAATCAGAAACGGCATGTCGAACTCGATTGACGAGTGCAAGTAATTTGCATTGAGATGACAAGAACGAAAAAAGAGGAATGGATCGAGCACTTGCATTCAAGGTCAAATCCGTTACATTGCTGCCAGTACCTGCCTGTCGAGAAAATCGATTGGCTGCTGTCCCCTGTGCATGTGCCGCTGTTGCATTAGTCGATACGCTTGAGCTGCTACTAATATGATGCCGGAATAGCTTCCGTCTGCTCTCAATGACATTATATCGGTATCGTCGTAGAAGTAGTAGATGCATGGATATATTGATTATGACAGAAGCAATTTTTCGAAAATCTGAAATCCCTTCAAGCTTTGCTTCATCTGCTGCACCGCGTCGTTGAATGTCAGAGTCCTTTTTTAGTTCCAATATTAGATCGTTGTGTACATCGATGTTAACCAACACTCCGTCTTCAATAAACTTTGCATCCACATTAGACGACCGTGCTTCGCTTAGAATCTGCAAACTCACATTAGAACAAAATTTGACGTAGCTGAGTTACACGCGGGCTAATAGCACTAACCTCATGAAACAGTTCTGATTCGAAAACGGTTGTTTGTGCTAGTTGCAACTGCTGCTGTAACAGGCTTTCGTTTTGTTCACCAATATCCGTGAAAATGAGGTCTAATATTGAGCGCATGTAAATAATACATTTCTGGTACTGGCTTCATAAACATCTGAATTTGACTTACAATCTTCATCGACATTGTTTGAAGCTGCTCTCTTAGCTGAGAGTTGCTTTTCCGAATAATCAAAGTTGAGGTCCAATCCTGCAATATGGCTTTCCACTAATCTAGCGACAACATGCCGGCGAACCGTATGTGGAATCAACATTTGTACAGCACCTTGCTGCTCTTCACCAATGGACTTGTCGTACGCACGAGACATTTCAGCATAGGTTGGTTCTTTGAATTTCGAGCCCACTATAATGTTTAATTGAGGTATTAGCTGCCAATGGAGATATAGAATGTCATGGAAGCATGAACTTACCATCACCAAAACCATATTGAACATAAAATGACCTTTCGCCTGATGCCATAGCTGTTCCTGGAAATGACTGAAATGCACTTCCAGGCTGAATGAGCCAGCACTTTCTTCTCATTTCCAATGCTTCATCCCAGAAATCTTGTTCGGTTTGGACAGATGACCCAAGAGAGGCAGCGCTTTCCAGCAAGAACTTTGAAGCATCATTCAATTGCTATGTAGAAGATATTATATATAATGCAAGATAGACGAAGCTTTTACGTGCATTTCCAATATAACGAACCTTCCTCTTCGATCCAAGGGCTAGCTTTGATGCATCAACTTCGTGTTTTGCGGTATGTTTTGGTCTCGATACATAAGTAGCTTGCAACGTATTTGGTGGTAATACCAAGTCCTTGACCGCGGAAGATTTACTCTGTGACAATAACATGTTGATCACATCTAATGCGACATCGATCTCGCTTTTAGCGTGGCTACAAAAGTTTCATACGTGTTAGTCAAGAATGCAAATGGTCGCAAAAGAATTATATGCAGACTGACTTTAGCTTCCCAACAACCGATTCTCGAAGTTTCTGAGGATCAGGGAACGGCAGTTGTGTATTAGTTTTACTATCCACTACAGATTGTTTCTCTGTTGGGGTGGGTAACACATCTTCGTCCTCTAAGCTTGGAGAATTGGTTCCACTTCTGGATCGCTTTCGTGATACATTCTCTTCAAGGCTCTCCCCCGAGATATTTTTCCATTCACCTCGCTCAAACCAGATTCGATTGACGTTTTCCATCAGCTTGTTCTGAAAGGTTGATTCCCTAATACGATGCATCAGTAGGGAAAATGTCGAATCTTTCAAAGTCATGACCACTTACTCTTTGAAGATCTCAACGCCATTTTCAGAAATGTCAACAGGAACACGCACTGATGCTGCCTCAAGAGATATTTTCACTCTCTTTGACATTGTTTGTGAGCTGGTGTAAGACTGTCCTGGTTGCAAACGCGAGTAAGTCACATGAAGATGGTTAAACCTCAGTGGTCACGTGAACAGAACTGACCAACTAGCATCCAAACATGCGATTAAGCTTTATGGACAGTTAGGACCAGTTCTGCAGCTAAGGTAGACTTACGACAGCAATACACCAACTTCCATATATATTCAATATAATACCACCATCTTCAAGCATTACTGTACATTCAATTTAAGTGTGAAGCAAGATATTGCAGTGGGTCAACTTTTTGAACCTTATTCTAGATACTGTACCTAAAAACATTTGGCAAAAGTTTCTGAGAATTCATGAAAAGAACAATCTGTGTCGGCGATAAGAGTAAGAGTATCTACCGTTCATTTGTCATACAGTTCGATCGAGCTAGTCTCCGGTGCGCCGTTGTGGAAGCGCTAGGTGGAAGGGAACATGTCTACATCGTAACGACAGAACTTTGTCAAAATTCACACCAATCAATCTTTCGAAGAACAAAATTTACAAAATTAGAATATCAGTCGTATGAAAAGTTGCTTTAATTCAGTTCAAGAACAGCGATTCCATATGCACAATGCTTTTATCCGTCATTACAAGGGTTCTGAATAGCAATAGCATAACTATACAAGTCTATTCAAAATCAAAGTGTGCCTTTTTATGCTATTGAAACAATTTACCAACCGATCGAAAACTCTAATCCTGTCAAAGAATCATGCGGACACATAACAGTTCAAGTGAATCTAAATCATAAATTTGTATTGCAATTGTACATGCAAGTCTTACTAAATGGTAATGAAAATATATTATTCAATATAGTTTAGATTTCAAACATTTAAATGATCATATATAGTCGTTCCATGAGACTTCATTTTCATTCATTCCATGATCAAATGAACGAAACCAGTGCTTCAAAAGTGTAAATAAGTAAGTGTGGGCATGTTATCAACATTGAGCAACATTTGTGCTCCAAGCACTCATGGTCCGCCCACATGTTAGGAATTTGTCACGGCAGAAAATTGAATTTGGAAAAAGTTGACTTTCATTTGTAGCAGTAGCTACGTTGACCAGTGCGAAGCATTTCAGAGGTTATGTTTGCTTGCAATTATGCCACCCAGTCTCCCATGGAAATAATACCCCGGTGTCGGCTTAAGAGTATTATAAACAATATTGCAATTGTTGGGTTGTTGGGCTGATTCTCCGAGTGAAAACTAAGTAGTGCGCCACCCGAAAAAAAAAAGTCGCGAGGTGAGTCCTCCGGTGGAGGTTACTTCACATGGTGGTGCTAAGCAGCGATCACAGCCAGGACAGATGGTGGTAGAAGATATGCGTTTCAGCAATGTAATCAACAAATTAACATTGTCATGATGGATATCCCATGGTTTATTTGTTAGCAAACACCACCCCACAAAGATACAGATGTTTACCTCGTGACCTAGCCTAAAGGAGAGCTCAAAAAGGCTCTCAGTTATGCATGACAAATGTCGCCCGCCCTTGTTATCACTTTCCCAAACGCAGGGTAATGCGGTCACAAGCCTACTTAATAAATGTGCCTCGTCAAATGTGAACACTTTTCGAAAACGAGCAATCTACCTCTTTCTCTCTTCACACCTTCATTAAAGCTCTCTGTTTTAAACATCCTCGTAGTTTGACCACATTATCCGATGCTTTGCACTGACTATCAGTTATACGATAATCCGTATGTGCAATCCGATCTCAATGCTGTATCGATCGATCTTTCATTGCCGCAATCTCCGGAGAGTGATGCAGAAAGCTATATACCATTAGAAATGACAACGTTACCTACATCTGTAACTGGTAAGCGACAAAGAAAATTATTTAATTTCAACAGCATCAGTATGTGATGCATTAGATGCACCGTCCATTGACGATCATTTCCAGATTATATGGCCGAAACAGTTTGTGATATGATTCCTATTGTTAAGCCTGCAACCAACTCTTCACCGTTGCCAGAGCTTGTTTATTTCATCCACAAGCTTACGGTTCGCTCTCACATGGATTGCCAGGTAGCAATCATTGCCCTCATTTATCTCCATCGGTGTAAGCGCGTTTTACCAAAAGGTGCCGTTGGCAATCCCGGTAAGGAAACTCTATCCAGGCTTCGCCACATACAATGTCAAAAAGTTGCCCAAAATATTGATATCCTCGTTCTCCAGACACAGCACATCGAATGATTTTGGCCTCGGTTCTAATTGCGTCAAAGTTCGTTCAGGATTCAAGTTTAACAACCTTTCCATGCCTCACTAATCAAAAGCTATGCAGACTTTGTGATGGCATGTATACCTTGCGTGATATTGGTGATTTAGAGCGAGCATTTTTGAAGATTCTTAAATATCGTTGCTGGGTTTCGCACGATGATATACAACGATTTTTGTACAAACATAGAGCCGACTTGTTACTTTGAAACACATGTTAATGTTTGTTCAGTCGCTTTACTTTCTTATTTTTATTGTAAGCTGTAAATAGTTTTGTTCGATATTGTACATATTAAAGACATCGCTTATGGTCAAATGTTTATACATATTATCGGCGAGTACACATCTGTGGTTATAAGATTAATAATCAATTAAATAGCAAATAAGGTCTCTCTCTAGCAATCTTCAAGATAGCTTCTCCAAATAATCCGTTTGCCCAACTAAACCAAGGCCTTGTGTAGGCACCTTTTCGCCATGAAAGAGCATCATTTTAATACCTACGTCATTTGCATAACTTCCGGAATGTGAATATTTTTTAAACCCACCTTCATCCCACGCATTAAACGATTCATGAATAAGACCAGTATTGTCTGTGGTATTCAAAATGGAGGATAATGTCGATCGAATCTCGTCATCGTTTGACGAAGTCAAGATCTAAACGGTATTGGTTACATGAATGTCTTTGGTGTTTAAGGTTTGCATGGATGACTTGACTTACCCTTACAATCAGAGACATTGGCCACACTGCGCTTAGTCCCACCTGTGCATAAAGTTTTTGAGTGAGCTGCATCTGAATGCCTCATGTTAGGATCACAAGTACTTACATGCGGTCCACCAATGCCAGCTCCCCTTGTGCCCTCAAAGTAGTAAGGATTTGAACGCGAAAGCACAAGTCTACGGGTATTTTGATAAGTTTCATCATTTTGGTCCAAAAATCCAAGATAAGGTAGAGAAAGCAGCGAAGGTATATTTGCATCATCCATTATGAGATTAGATCCATAGCCATCAACCTCGTCTACAAAGTTGAGTGTATGTCAGCGCAGTCCCAACACATGTTCAACATCACCACCCTTGATACCTACATGCAAAAATTTTGCCATATTGTGGATGGGAAATAACCGCATGGTCATATATTGCTTGTCGGATCTCATCTGATAGTATAGCCGCGGTAGATGATACGTTAAAATCACTATTCGTGGCGTTCAGCATTTGAGATAGCTGGTGTAATTCCACGGAGAGCATAGCATTTCCAGGTATAAAAAATGGGAATATAGTAGCGTCATCTGAAGGTCGGAATAAAGATCTAACCATGCCCGTTCGAACGGTGGGATTGCCTCTACCGTCGAGAAATTGAGTTTCAGTCGGGCGGGTAGAAGACTGGACGAATTTGTAAAACGCTTTGGTTGGTTTGTCTGTCATCATCCCCAGGGATATTAGGATTAGGAAACCTATGAGCTATAGAATCAAGTAGGTCTTACCTTTACTATCGAACGTTGGCTCTTGTTGATTTTGAATGGTATTAATAACCTTTTGAACCGCAGACATCCATATTGGATCCTTGATAAAGCTTGAATCTCCAGTGGTGTTCCAGTAACTATTTGATAGCCGAAGGAAGTTTGCCAGAGAATCAATTTCATATTTCTCTTCCCAAACTTGTACGGGTACTTTATTGCCAGTATCACGACCGACAACTTTCAAGCCCGAAGTGCTGCTAGCTGGCAATTTGAAAGCGTTGGCATAGGTGTCGATATTGAGAAACTGTGCCTGCATATAAATGACTCCCAGGATCAGTTTCTTAAGTGACGGTTCTTGTGACGCTAAAGGCAGGTATGGTTTCATTTGAGATGTTGAATCTCGTATCCACATGGCCGGAATGTCACCAGTGATGACAAATGTTTTTGGGATTCCTTGGCAGGTATTGTTGATGCAGCCATTCTGCACCGTTGTATCTGGAAGCGGTATAAACAATTTAATATCGCGTACCTCGAATGTGATAAATTATGAAAAATTGCTTGTCCAAAAAATTATACAATACCTAAGGTATTTGGGTATGCATTTCGGAAGAGTTGTGCAAGGTCTAAATCCTTCATCTTTAAATGTTATGGTAAGTAAGGAGTTAATGTTGGAAAGAATACCGACGGAGCAGTAGCTGATATTTGATCAAGAACTCACTTTGGACGTAATATCGTTTATAACACCTTCCACAGCGTTGCTATTGAAGCGTCTACATTGTGCTGATGGCCTTTGAAAGGGAAGGTTGAGAGATCCACCACTTCCTGGTCCATGGTACTCTGAAGCGTACCTGAATGTTCATTGTATGAGCACATACCGATGCAATGCAAGGAGAGCAATAATGGCACTCACGTTTGATAGTCCGGACATGTATTATTCGAATTTCGTTTTATTGAAGTTGGAGCCATAGATATGAAGACAGTTGATAGAAAGGAGCAAAAGGTTTATTTTTACGATGGAGGATTTATTCAAAGACTACAATGTTCCACTTGCAGGAGATTTCGGTGAAAACGTTGATGCGATCACTAAGGAGTACATAGGGATTACTTTTATATATGGTAGTAGAGCTCTCACTATTTTATCCAGCACGAGGAATGACAGTGATATAACATCGAATTATCAGGTGGCTGACCAGTCGAAGTGGGAAAGAATGGTGATTGATTTTTTGCATTGTTACTTTGTTATTGACGTGCCGTCGTGTTCGCTGCAATGGAAACAATGGGGGTGAGATACTTTTAATTTATTGCGGAGTTGCTAATGTCAGGGTCAGGGTTCTCTCATCCAACGATGGAAGCCAAAATCAACATATCGAATGGTTGTATTTCGGCAGTCGTAAGCTTTGTTTTTCTACAAGCTACAAACCCTCTCACCCCGTGTCATCACGATTGATTGTGCCGAACAGATAAAATAAGATAAAAATGTAGTAGTTCAAAGTCATATTGTAAAATGATGGAAATGATCACTTGTCAGCAGTCCGATCAGAACTATATTACATAACATATGAACATGATGATTGTAGTGAGTATAGACTTGACATTATGCAACTCACTGCAAAATGATGTTTACCTTGTGAGTTAATAAAAAATATAGAGTGCTGTGACAGACTGACCGTCACGCGAAGCATCAGTTCAGTCAAGTTTAAGTTTTGACCCCCACTCACTGAAGTTGACATGGCGATCAGCAGACCATAATTCACTCCTAATTCTCTTATTCTTTTTTCCGTTTATTTCTATAATTCAGAGTATTATACAATATATAGCCATTTACGATTAGCATATAGGCTATTCGCAAGGGGAGAGGAGGATAATCACTAGTATCGTTTAAGCAGCCGGCTGAATCGAAATTTTCGAATGAAGTTGAACCAAATATCATTCCACCATGGACCTAAATACGCGATAATGGCGTAGGCAATAGGGCTTTTTCTCTTCAAAAGGAAAAGGAAAATCAATGTCAGGATGATAAGATTAACTACAGCGTGTTTAGCAGTTGTCTTGAATAGCCAGCTCCAAGTCCATTTTTCAGCTTTACGTTTCATTTCTTTTTCGAAAATACCTCGCCGTAGAATATCAATCTGCTCTGTTAATGCCGTAACGTCGGTCTGCAAGTTTTCAAGTGCCCTTTCAGCAACCGATGATAGTCGAGTGTTATTGTCAACAGATTTTAGCCTCGAAGATTGTTCACTACGAGGTTTTGAACGATCTGAGGAGGAGGGTTTTCGAGACGGTACCTCGGTTTCGGATTCTCCATCTTCCTCTATGGTATTTTTTGGTATAATTTGTTTTGATTTTGTGCTGTTACCGGAGGCGGGAGCGGTGTATGCGCGACGAGGTGCAGACACACCTATCTTTGCCGTGGTGGCGGCTACTTCCCGATCAATGGTATCTGCATCAGATTGATTGTCTTCAGACGAGTTGAAGTTGAGGAATGAGTCGGTAGCAATGAGACGATGCACTCCCGGTACATCATAGTGGTTTCCATATCGAATTCGTGGCTGATATTCTGGTGACATTGCAGGTGTCAATGGGTATTCAGGAGTAATAGAAGATTGTTTGGTATGGTGTGATAACATGTTGGTAGATTGTGGGTGGTAGTCGTGTACTTTTGGGGTTATGCTATTATGCCGGCTTGACTGTTTATCATGATCGGGGTGGTGACTCAGTTTTGAACTGGCACTTGAACTGTTGGTACCTCTAAAGTACTGTTCTAAGAACTCTGGCTGGAGATGTTCAGTGTAAAATAAGTCTCTTTCGTCATCGTCCGAGAGTGATTGAAAGTCTGTACAAAAAACTAAATGATCAGCAAGTTTGTGTGTATTAATGCGTCTATGTTTGTATAAATACAGACACAAGTGATTATTTCGTTTTGCTAGATGAGAAAAAATCAAGTACGTACCGTCATTGTTATCGCTGTTGTGAGCATCAAAGTGTTGAAGGGATTGGGCAAGTTGCTTTGCGTCGGTGTTTTCAGGTAGTTGAGTCAAAAACTGGATAGGAAAATTCAACATGAGGTAAGCGAATATGGAAACCCAATCCAAAAAATACTCTCACATGCCAAATTGTAAAATAGTACACTACACAAAATACAAACACGTTCATTTTACTCACCTGTATCACACATCCAATGAGAGTATCGACATACTGTTGCTTTGCTGAGGTTGCATCCATTCCTTTGAATTGACGCCATGCTTCCCTAAAGATCATTCCAAATCTTGAGTTAGCACAAATGTCATTCGCAATAAGTGCAATTCAGTAAGGGAAAACAGAAGAAGTTACCATTTGGCCCTATCCAGTAAATCCCATCGGTCTGGTTGTGGGGTATTGATGTCTCCAAACGATGCTTGCTTGTAAAGACCATAGAGCTTCAATTTATCTGCATTGCTCGGCTGGAACAAACTCTTCTTTGGCAAGTTCCTTACGAGGCCAAGCGCTCTCTTGAACCTCTGATTGATATAATCTGGGAACGCGACGGTAATAGCGTCCGACATGAAATATAAAATAAATGTAGTGAAAGAGCTTGCGGGGTGCAAGGAGATCAGCGGGACAAAAGAAACATAGTCAGCAAATTTCTGGGACAATCATGTGATTTTGCGAGCCAGTCTACCAGACTGTTCCTCGCGGGAGTGGAAGCCAAGCCACCCAAGAAATTTACCTGGTCGATTTTTTTGGTAACAACGCAATATCAACATTTGTATCGATCATGTCCACACCATTTCGTCAGGGTTTGAGTAAGTTTGTTCGCCAAATGTGCGAAACTTGAATCTACTATCACTACTGCACGGCAGATATTAACCTTCTAAACCGCAATAGACAAAGTCTACCTGCCCAACATCATTTTCAAAATGGTGCGATCACCTAATTTGCAACCTAATCAAGTTGCTTTCCGAGTTCCTCCAAAGTGCAACAAATTCGATATCCACTCATATCTTACAAATATATATAATGTCAATGTTCAAGAAGTACGAACGATGAACTATGCCACTCGTATCAAGCGACGCAAGGATGGTCGAGTGACTGGCCGAGAAGCTGCCTACAAAAAGGCTATTGTCACCATCGATGAGCCATTCGCGTATCCTGCTGAACCCGACCTCAACACACTTGGAGGACCTGATAGAGAATTGGCTCGCAAAGCTGCAGGCAGAAAATTGAAGGGATGGCGATTCCGAGCACAACCAGACGAGAAGGCTGAGGAGAAGAAGTTACACGACGAGAAACTTGCAAAGATGCAAGCCGAGCAAGAAAAGAAATAGACCACATTCGTCAGCATCACAACCCCATCTCCCTATCCCTCTCGCCTTGTCAAATACAGTAGATAGAAAAACCAATTTTCGGCCTGGCTTCCAGAAGTTTGATAAGCAAATATGTCAAATATTCTGCATGTACTTTAGAACAGATTGAAACTCATCTCTTCCATAAAAAGCGTATTCAATGCATGCGCAATAGCTCGAGAGAGTGGCTGACTTTCTAGTATGCGTGCCAACAAAGGGAGGACGGCATAGGATAAAAGGAATGATTTGGATGAGATTCGGTGAATTCATGTTGGAGAACACAATGAGGAACTAAGCGTGACTATGCTGCATACCCACGATTGTTTTCAGTATAGTGACTGAGACTTGTGAGAAAGAAATGAATATGAAAACCAGGTCCAGCAAAATGCCGTACCCAGGATCCTCGCGCGGCAAGTTACACCAAAGACATTAATTTCTTGTGACGGACAAATTTGCAACTGCCTTGGATAGAAAGGTCCGGTCATTCTAAATTGCAAAACTGTAGAGCATTAAGGAGGGCTATAACATGAAGAACCGATTGACGCACGGATAGATTAACTGAGTAACGGGAAGTAAATGTAATAAAAGAATAAATTCCTCAGCTGCATGTAATACTCATACCATTTATCTTTCTTTGGGAGGCTGGTACTACAATGTCTAATAGGCTGCTGTTAGAAATCCTCCAAGAGCTACGAAATATTATGGACATGTGTAGCTTAGGAATAATGAAGGAACATTTATCGGGGAATATGGATTGGCAGTCTTTGACGTTCAATGTCATGCTTCATTACAGGAGCCTGTGTAAATCATTGCAATGCAGCAATTAAATTTTAGGCGCGTAATTTCGCTCTGTGTTTCGTTCTCAGGCACGGAAAATCGAGATAAAATACCCTATTCTCCTATAGCAGAGCCAAACGTACAACAATGAGAGCCGCACTTAATGCCATGCTGAAATTAACATAAATACCATCCGCTAATCCGACATTTTCATCATTATCCCTTTTGGAGACAAAAATAAAAGAATCAATGAAGTGTCTGGTTTCAATTGCTGTTGCTTTATCCCTCTTCGTCGCTGCTGGCCAAGCTACTACTTGTACCATCCCAACCACGGGAAAGGATGATACTTCTGCCATTCAGAGTGCTTTCAAGTCGTGCGCTACCGGTGGTACTGTTGTATTCACAAAAGGTGCCAGCTATTATCTTAATGCAATGATCAGTATTACTGGGCTCCAAGGAACTACTGTCCAATTCGATGGTACTCTCAATCTCCCAGCCTACAGTTCATCCTATGAGAATGGAAATGCCTATATTTCTATCACAGGTGATTCGGTCAAATGGACTGGATCTGGCACCATCAATGGAAATGGTCAAGCTTGGTAAAGTCACAGCGGAAAGATGAGATTCCCAAACACAAAAAAAATATGGTATTAACAGATTGCCGCGGGATAATTAGGTATGACAAACAGCTTACTGATGCTCCTCGCGTACTTGCCGTGCATACCACCAATTCACTATTCAGTGGCTTCAAGATAATCCAAGCCCCACGAGCTCATTTCAGCGTCAATAGCGCCAGCAATACTGTTTTCGAAAGCCTCTATATTAACACTGTGTCCACTTCGAGCAATCCTGCTAAGAATACCGATGCATTTGATGTCAGTTCTTCCTCGGGTATTGTCATCCAAGGAAATAACGTTTACAATGGTGATGATTGCCTTGCTGTCAACTCTGGCGTCACTAACTTGACCTTTACTAACAACAACTGCAATGGATCGGTAAGTTATAATTAATCGGGGAGTGGCGACTTGAGGTTATTCCTAACTAACTTAATGAATTTCTAGCACGGTTTCTCCATCGGTAGTCTTGGCAAGGACCTATCAACTGGTACGGTTGATGGTGTCACCATTACGGACTCTTCCTGCACCAATTGTCAAAACGGAGTTCGCATCAAGACGTGGCCTGGTGGCAAAGGTAATCTTGATCTATGCATGCAATAATGTAACACCAGATCTCCAAGACAGGCAACTTATTTATTTTATGGCTTAATTAAAAACAGGTTATGTCAAGAACATTAAGTACGATAACATCAGACTGGACACAGTCGATAACCCAATCATCGTCACCACCCATTATTGCGATAGCGAGCACCTGTCATCTTGCAATGCTGATGACGCAAGCTCATTGACTATCTCTGCCGTTACTATCAATAACGTTTACGGATCTGTTTCTAACGCTGGCCATCCCGTCTTGAATGTCAACTGCTCCACCAATACTCCTTGCTCCAACTTTGCTATCACTAACATCAACGTCTCCAAAGCCTCCAAGACACCCAAGAATGTTTGTGTCGATTTGACTGGCTCCAGCTCAATCTCATACTGCTCTCAGTAAGGCATCGCCCTACAATGCAGTCCACAGTTGTGATGATATAATCTATTCTATGAGATGCAGACCAATTCAGCAGCTATACCCCGTTTCCCCGAAATATCATCATTATTCATTCATTGATTAAATAAAAAAAGCAGCATCTCTTTAAAGTGACAATTCAATATTTATCCCATATTTCAATTAAGAAAACAAAAAATTAGCAAAAGCAGTGAAAAACAAGACAATATTAATTATCATTCGCCTGCTGATCGACATTGGAAGCCGACTCGGCTTCCATAGCCTCAGTCTTGCCTTCTTCAGCACTTGGTGCACTGCTAAAGATAGGTCCCCGAACAGCCTCCATCTCTCTAGCCAAGGATTCATCTGTGTCGAAAAATGAAGTAATAAAGGTCAGGTCCCGATCCTTTCGGTTCAAAAGCATGGTTACATGGTCTAATATGCGTTGGTCCTCTTCACAAAGGACAACAATAGCAAGACAAACACGTTGCAGCGTGAATAAGCCAGCATCTAGTCTGCGGATATAAAACTGGTCTGCCATTTCTTCAAGGTCTTCTTCATCACGTTGTTCCTTTTCAGTTTCTATTTCTGTTTGTGTCATTGTGTCGCGAGCGTGGTAATGTTCCAGCATATCGAATAGCCGATCGATTTTTTCGAAATTTTCATCAGAAAACTTTCGAATCAACCGTAGGCGTTGGACGTCATCTTGAGGTAAGTTTTTGAAGAGTGATATTATTATGCCCAGGATATGTTCTAAAGAGGTGAAGAGTTGAAAGTGTGAGTAGCAATACTCATAGGGCTTTCCTAAATGCACAGAGCTAACCTTCTTCTTCAGTCTCTGAATAAGCTTTGTATGCCTTTTTCAACTTCTTCACTCCCTAAGACGTTGTGATGCATTAGCTTCAGAAAGAAAGGAACAATGAACTCTCCGGAGCAACTACAAAAATACCTTTCGCATAAACATGGGGAAGAGCGTCTTTAGACCAAAGCTCTCTACAAACCGGTAGCAATTGGCTGTACCTGCGGATGTGGACATAGCATAATCAAGAACCTTGACTGCACGGATTCTTGCCATTGATTTTTCCCTATGACACAAATTAGTAAATCATCCACCACTCACAAGCTTCAAATCGCTTGACTTACTTTATCATGATCAACATGAGCTCAATGCCTTCGCCTTCCAAAAACAATTTCTTGATTTCCGGTTCTGCCAGTGCCGAACAGAGCGACGTAAAGCAATTTTCCATCAATTCAATCTCATCATCATCAGCAGGGTCTTTTCGCTTATATGCCTTTGTAACAGATTTGAGTTATTGAAGATAGCGATAGGTGCATCTAATCTTCATTATACTTACAGATAAAACGCGAAGAAGTACATCAATGCCACCGAGTTCACCAAGCTTGATTCTGTTAGCTACAGCATACATTAGTTCCCTACCAAAATACTTGGGCGCTAAGTACTGCAATATAATACCTCTGCTTTCTTGTAAAAGTATAGAGAGAATCTCAACGGCGTATCCACGATTCGAGTCGAACACTTTGGTGTTAATACGCTTGAGTAACCATGGCAACAGGTCAGTCTTTTCCACAATCACATCTGCGTACTTTGAGTCGATAGAAACCAGATTCTCAAAGATACCTAAGAAGCTTTATGTTAGATTATCACCTCTACTTCTTCTCTCTCGTCTGTTACCACTCACTCAAAGCGTTGAAAACGCCTTGTCTGTCAGCTGCCTCATTTTCGTCCAATCTTTGCAAGTTCTGAACTAACAATTCTGGGAGTTGTTCATCAATCTACATGGCGAAGAAATTAGTGATGAAGGTGTGCATAGCAGATTGAGCTA
This sequence comes from Umbelopsis sp. PMI_123, assembly GCA_021235465.1. Taxonomy (NCBI): domain Eukaryota; kingdom Fungi; phylum Mucoromycota; class Umbelopsidomycetes; order Umbelopsidales; family Umbelopsidaceae; genus Umbelopsis; species Umbelopsis sp. PMI_123. The sequence goes on along the minus strand of JAJSME010000036.1, from coordinate 13,861 downwards.
GTGTTGTACAGGAATCAACTTACCAGGGCATTTACGAAGATGTTGATGCTCTCCGTGATAGCTTCAGCCTTCTCCTCATCTTCTATATCTTCACTGGGTACAACGTCTTCGTCAGTAAGTTCATTAATTAGTTCTATCGCGTCAAGTGCAATATCGGTATTTTCGTGGCTAAGCAGTGACAATAATGATGCAATACTGCCGAGACTAACGAGTTCTTGGTAATGTTGTGGCGCTTGAGTTAAAGCAAGTAGATTCTTGATCTCCTCATCTAAGTCAGCTTCTGATTCCATGAACTTTTCTGGATTGTCGGCATATTTCACTCGTAGTTCTTGATTTTTGTTGATGGCTTTTTCGAATCGAAGAATATATTTTTTGACCGTCGTCGCATCAAGTGCCTCAGGCTAACCTCCAATAACTAGTTAATTCATAAAATACATGTATCTCTCAAACAATTATGATGTTTACCTCGTCAGCGTCTATTTCATCCACAAGTTCTAAGATCTGTTTTTGTTCTTCAGTCAACCCACCGCCAAAGAAACGCCCTCCATCTTCCTCGTCTTCGTAGCCATAATCATCTACTTCACCAGCATAGTTTCTTTCATCATCATCATCTTCTTCTTCTTCCTCCACGATATTTCGTCTTTTGGACACACTACCATCGCTTTCGTCGTCATTGCTGGCTTGACGATATTTGTTCAGAAAGTCGACGGAAGGCGTATCAGGGAGCTTTCTTTTGTTCTTCCCCGAAGGAATGGCTGGAATCTATACAGGACTAACGTATTAATACTCAATGAATTTATTTATGAACTGATTCTACAAAATTACCTTGAAAAGTTCATCAATGTTCATGGTTTGGTGGAGATTCAGTTCTTCCAAGGAGAAGCAGTATCCAACTTTTTTGAAGGTCGAACGTCACAAAGTTTCTTCGGTAAGCCAATGAAAATTTAGCCCACCGCATTTCAGCCCTCAGCAAATGCCAAATTTGTGCGTATTTCAATTGCATAGTTTAACTACGTGTGCGTACTGTACAATCATGAGCGAATAGCATGAAGTTAACGCGATACGAGGAGCTTTTTATTACATATATAGAAAGGATATGGGGATAAGTAACAACAATGTTCTAATTCAAGCTCTTCCAAACTGTGCTTGGATAGCTCAACTCTTTTTCACGCTATTTGCTTGCCATATTTTCATAAATTCCCGACACTTACATCAATACATAATTACTTTTACCTCAATATCGTCTGTCGTCAGCGATGTCTACTGAGACAATCCACATTCGAACCAATGATCCATCGGGATATTGTCCACCTGACAGCGTTTTGTACTTCTTCTCCACACAATTCAACCTTCCGATATCTTTTTCTCCGGGATGGTTGATAATAATTTTACTCCAGCTAAAAGAGTACGCACGACCATTGCCTGCGAGCAATGTAGGTAAGTAGAACAAATGCTATAGATGTATATCTGTCAACACCATGGCTTATTTGTCCACTCCACAATCAAGAGAAAAAAAAGGTTCATTCAGAATGTTTCAGATCTTCTTCAACATATGTAATAATATTTTTATCTTTGCTGTACATAGTTAAATGCAGTGCTGATCATCCTGTATGTACAAGATGCGTTAAAATGAATGGTAACCTTTATTTTAAGAGAATCAGACATTAGCATTGTCAAAGACATTGACCCACACTATAGCACCTTGTAATTACGGAGGCGAAACAAAGGTTGATCTTTTCAAATTGACATCGATCAATGACACGGTTCAAGATATGGCAAGGAGGATGGATACTGTCGAAGACTCATTACGCAGCCTATGCCAAACCACTAAGATAATTCTGAGCAAACTGCAGCAAGATGCCGCTGATATTCCGCTCAATCCTACACCTCCCCCTACACCAAGTATTCGGAGTGATTGGTCATTGTCACTCAATTCGCCTACCTTACGGCTTTCTTCTAACGTCAACTTTACATCTGACCTGTATCAATTTCTGACGCGCGATATTAGACAGCTGAGGCGAGATATGAGGGATGACAACCATATTGATACAAAGACAAACGATAGTTTAATTACGGAAAAGCGTCGTCCACTAACCATCATGGATATTGCTGGTAGTCGAAATTACTCGCCATGGAAATCTACATTTAAAACCAGTACGCATCCTTTATATAACGTTTGGGAATCCAGTAAAAATGCACCTGAACAATCGGAAATGGATGTTACCAATCTAGCACAAAGCACTTTGGACCAGATGATGGACCACTTTATAAACTGCTTTCTGTGCCTTCCGCTACCAGATGTGGAAGCTCTGTTGACACAATATAAACAAAAAACTTTATGTCCGTTGCTCCAAAATGCTATTTTTGCCTGGTCAGCAAGACATGCAAGTATTTACCATGGCATGCTTCAAGGAAAAGATCCAAATATCGTAGGAGAGCAATTCTTTGCAAACGCCAAAAGTTTGCTGCGATCGAGATTTCTGGAACCCACACTGGACACAATGCATGCTCTTTTGGTATTGTACATCTATGCAATTGGCAAATCAGGCAAGTCCAGGTCCAAAACGGTATCAGAAGCTTACATGTATTTGGGACTGGCTATCCGCATGGGGCTTGATATGGGTTTGCACAAAACGAACGATGACGACGATGAAATTGTTGCAGAAAAGAAATTGCGGTTGTTCCATGGATCGAGATTTTTAGAGTCCCTTTGTTCTGCACATGCTGAAAAACCATTTTTATTTCCATACGAAAATACCATCACGATGCGTAATCCTATCGTCTTGAGTCACGAAACTGGAGATCAGCGATACAGAGTTGAGTTCATGATCTATCGTCAACAAATCAGTAAGATACATCATGAAATAGCAGCAGCCATTGCGGTCGAAGAACCAACCATATCATCTATCCTAGCATTGGATCAACGGTTGAAAGACTGGCATCAGCAGCTGCCACCATATCTTCAATACAGCTTGAACGACCGACAAAACAGTAGATGGGTCACCACCAGCTTCAGGGAGCAAGCCTGCGTGAAGCTTGGATTCGAATATCATTTCCAAATGTGCCAATTATATTCCACGTTCTTCTCACGATCTGCGAAACAGTATTCGAACTTCAGCTTGAGTGCTCTTGAAACGTGTATATTCTCGTGCGATATCATCACGGAATTATTGGATTGTTGGGTCAAACTGCAACAGCCGTGGTGCCATTTTACAATTGAAACGATATTAATGGCCACTCTAATATATGGTAGAGTACTTACCACTTCAGATAACGTTGCTTCAGATCATGCAAGGAAACAGCTTCATATATTCCAATCCGTCCTTGCAAAAGCTCCTGTGCGACGACACATGCATGTCAAGCGACTTATAAAGCAGATAGCTAGTCTGCTAGAACAAAGCACATCACTCAAGTTGAATGTGAGGTCACCGTCAGAGGATAATGGTGCAACGTCCTATCTAAATCCACTTATCGACCAAACCAGTACATCTTCAATCGAACTTAGCGATACTTATGATATACTTCCAATAGGTTCTCTAGAGGAGGAATCTCAGCAGTTTGAACTCCCAGTAATGTCGCATACTGCTGATGAATCTTCAGACCTAAATGGAAATGGCTGGTACAAATTTATGGATTTTTTGTACACACCTTCGATGATCATATCAGACCCAGGTCTAGAATAGATAGGCGGTTCGATAGCTTGATCTGGTTTCATAACAATTGCATGCTACTAAAGCGGAAATTATACATTGATTTAAGTTATCCAACATAGACAGTTAGTATAATCGATGGTTATGCATTTCCAAGCAAACCGCAACAATTGGATAATATCCAATCTCTACGTGATTGAATTAATTGGTTTGCATGGTCAGATTGTAGTGTATTTCTATCGACTTTCGTCTTTTATAATAAAAGTTGTGATGCTTGCAGGGTGTACTACGTTTCCCTCGTCGCTGTAATCACAAGGTTATCTCTATTGACAATACAATCAGATTCTATGTAGCCAAGAAGTTCGGGGATGTCTGCACTTTTGCAACCCATCACTCGTCCAATTTCTATACTGGAGTAGTTAACCAAGCCTTTGCCAATTTCAACCACCTGTGTTGTTGATCCAGTTTTGTCCTTTTGTTCGCATAAGATCTTAGCTGATTGCTGAGCAACAAAGTCGCCTTCCACTTTAACGATGCCCGCTGCGAAGAGACTGGATCGTTGCTTCGCTACCAGAGCAAGGTAAGCACCGTGATCAACATATATTTTACCAGTAGTTTTGAGGCCGTGCAATATCCACCATTTTCTATCTACGAGAGGGTTATCCTTGGCGGTGAATCGGGTATGTAATGGGAGGTCCTTTTGTTCCGTGTCGGAAAGAATTTTGAGTATATTGTGAGGAGTTGATCCTCGTGAGATGATGGTCGTAACACCAGCTGCTGTAGCCAATTCCGCTGCAATAAGTTTAGTGACCATACCACCTGTGCCTAAAGAGGTTCCAGGAGCACTGACTACAACTGGACGTTTTCAAAACAATGGTTACAAGTAACTCACAGCGATGCCCATCAATACCACGCAATACATACTCTTTTCTCGCAGTGCATCAATGTCATCACATTGCCAAACAGGCTCTGCCAGAGGATTAGTTCGAGGATTGTCGGTATACAAGCAGTCCACGTCCGTCATTAAAAACAAGTAGTCAGCTTTAACCATGCCAGCAGCTATGGCTGATAAGGTGTCGTTATCGCCAAATCGAATTTCCTGTGAACGCCAACATATGAGCTCTTTGAAGCTTTTTACCGTCCTAATAACAAAAAAGTGATACATGCCGAACTACAAATGGTGTCATTTTCATTGACCACAGGTACTACGCCCATGTCAAGCAATTCTTCAAAACACTGGACCGCGTTCAGATATTGGGATCGCTTAAAAAAGGTTTCGATACATATTAGCAAACGTTAGAGAATTGCAAGTAATATCAAAACTTTGACGCTTACATCGGCGAGGTCGTTCTTGGTCAAGAGAATTTGGGCTATAGGTTGATTAAACTGACCAAAGAGGTCGTCGTACAAACTCATCAAGCGACCTTGACCGACAGCTGCGATAGCCTGATAGATGGCAAAGATATGAGGATCAACCGATGCGAATTGAAATGATAGCGGTGTTGATTTACCTGTATCGCAGCCAATTTCTTTGGCTTCACGTCAATGTTCAAGCGTCGAAGTCCAGTGCCGATAGCAGCACTGGTCACAAGTACGACTCTATGACCCCGAGCTTTTAGTTGCAGAATGGTTTCGACAATCATGGATAAATTAGACAGCAGAGGAAAATGAGTTTTTTCGTCACATATTGATGAGGTTCCGATTTTAATGACAATGGTTAATGAGTCTGTTGAAGGGCGTGCCCGATTAAGGTAGTTTTTGTGAATCATTGTAGGTTGGTCAAGCATGTCTGGCAACTTTCGCTTCGCCTTATTTATATGGTTGTGGAACAAAAAGCTTAAAAAATGAGTCAATAATTTTTATGGGATCAATCTATTTTGAAGTACCGCAGCCAAAATGACAAAAAATTCAATGGCATGACAATTAATGGTTTGGTGACTCACATTGGCACAGTAGCCATCTATAAACGTCGTTTCCAGCGCCAATCTTTTCGTATTTTCATATTCTCTTCTCAATGGTTTCAACCATCAAAGTTTACTATCAAATCCAGGTTAGAAAGATGCCAGCTATATGACTCACAAGTTCCGCCTTATGCAGAAGGTATTTTCCAGTTGTTTGAGCAAGCATAATAATAGAGATTCAATACTGTACTATTAAAGCAAATATCTTCTATCCAAAATGGCGAACACACACTGCCCATTGAAAAAAATGGTGACCGTGTTGCCGAAGTTGATCGATGCACGCTGCGCTTTCCTACACGATAGATGGGTAGGATCGATATTAAAATCTTGAGATATCCCTTTTGGGCACTTCTATATGCCTTTCGCAAGCTGCCAATGACAAAACGGTGACATGAGATCTCTCGCCTCACGACACTGTTTGAATGAATGAAGATATAGACCCATGCACAACAATAACGGTCTTGAGGGTACTTTATAATAGAATACAACAGGCTAGATGCATAATTACTACAGATACAGGTAAACTACCTAGCTAACTTTTCGTTTATCGGCGAAAGTACTTAAGCTCCAGCCATCTCAAGGGCGGATAGACCACGCCAGAAAAGACAGCAGCAAGCTCAAAACCGAGATCACCTCCATACTCGTCTCCAATCAACAAGGCGATAGGGCCTGAGTAATAAGTCTGGGACATTCCAACTACTGCACCGGCAATACCACACATACCAGCAAAGATACCAGCCGCTCCAATAGGTAGTTTGGATGGATTATTATAGTCATCTAAATTGTATCCGCCTTGAGAAGGACGACGGAAGAGGAAATGCTCCTCTGCGACGACGACAACGAAAAAAGCAGTCCAGTAAGACAAAATGGACAACAGGTTAGAAAGAATTGCACTGAATGACTCTCGTCCGGCAATACCAGCAACTGTATAGATAATGAAGACCAGGATAGTCCAAAGGAAACGAGGTACTCTTTGGAAAGGTTTTCCGAGGGCTTGGATTGAGAGGGCAGCCGAATAGGTGTTGGGGACATTGTTGGCAATCACAGAGAGTGAAAGAACTACCATCAAGAACTTACCACCACCACCCCAAGGACTAAGGGTTTGAGCCAGCAAACCTCCAACACCATTATTTGTGAAAGCGTCAACGTAATCTTGGTTTTGAATAGACACCAAGCAGGCTCCCAAAATGGACACAAAAGCAACAGGTATATATACGCCAAAGAACGTGAGGATGAATACGTACCATGCGGACGTATCAGCAGGCAATCTCATGTTGAAATCAGCGGCAACAGGACTCCAACCCGACACAGATCCGAAAAGGACACCTCCATAAGAAAGAACGTTTGCAGCAAGATTTGCGCCTGTAGCTTCAGTTGCAGACCCAGCAAGCAGGTCATATCCTGCTGGTTCTCTACCACCAAGGACAAAGATCATGATAATGACAATGGTAATGACGATATAAGCATATCTTTCGTAAACGTGGAGAAGGTTGTATCCAAAGAAGCAGATAATTAGAGAGCAGAGAGCCACAATGACGATACCAGCTGGGAGAGGTAATGTATTGTTTATGGATGCCAACGTTTGACCTCCAAGGACAACGCATATAACGCTGAAGCCCATCTGAGTTAGAATATTGAAAACTGACAAAATTGTAGCTCCGACATAACCAAAGCTGTAACGACCTATGATCATGGTTCTACAACCTATTTACCCACGAAATATTTTAGAAACTGGCCGATCAGTTGTACATGGAGGCACGTTTCTTACCAGTTTTTGGACCAAGAGTAGCAATAAATGCAGTAGTAATGCCTCCAAGAGCAGTGAAGCAAAAAATCGTGGCAATAGCATGCGGAAGGGTCAAGTTGAAGACAGGCTGCGCCAGGGCACCAATAGGAATAGTTGTAAGTACTAACAACAGCAAGTGCAATCAATATAATGGGTTGAAAACAAGTGAACATGCTGGACACAGAGTTGAGAACGTTGCAACTTTAAGCAATCTCCCTTACCAGTATTGACGGAAAACCACATGAGAAGATTATTAAGAGCGTTCTTAGGAGATCGATCCTCTTCCAACACTCGTTCCACACCTCTTGCTTCCACACCCAACTTGAAAAACCGTTGGTATAACTTGCCCAAGAACGTATTGCGAGCCACGAGCATTTGTTCTGGCTCCTTTTCCGTGATATGTTCATTCTGGGTAATATCATCGCTTTCATATTCATCTTTAGCAGTCTTCTCGTCCACATAGTTTTGTTCATCTGATGTATTCATCTGGGTTTGGCCTAATTCTGCCGAAGACAGCGTTTGGGACGGATCTCTGGTAGCCATGGTGTGTCAGGCGATGGAGTAGAATAGCTGGAGTAGGATAGTATCAAGAGAACTAAGAGGTCGACAGGCAAGAGGTAAAAGAAGGCGCCGATTTCCAACTAAAATTTTTTTATTGTAAGGCAAAAAGCGGCGTTATCTCACCCTTGTGTGAAGTTTATCCCTATCAGGCATGCAATTCATTTTCCAGAACGGGGTTGAATTCACTTGTTCTGGCAATAATATCCTCCCTCGGCATTGCACCATTTAATCATTTTATGATCACATAAACGAGGCACAAAGTTTAGCATTTGATGAAGAAAGACAAAGAGTGTCTACCGAGATATTGCTATACCATCATATTGTGTGATACAGATAGGTTTGTGGGCTTGACTTTCTTTATCAAGCGATATAACTTTTTGTGGTCCTGGCTCCGCTCCTACCACAACGGCCATATTATTCCCAAAACGGTCTCCTGTCCTTGCAAACTGGCTAGAACCCATTTGTACAATTCTCTTCTCTGAACTCTTTGATATCTTCAAGAGGCCACTGCCATTAATTATCATATCATACTTAGAATTCGTCATAACTGATGCGATTGTTAATATTAGTTGGGTATTAGAGCCCTTTATCGAACGGTATTCACCAGAAAATATATATGCCATGTAAACAGATAACAACTTAGCACCTGCCACTTTGCCTTTTTGAACCATTCATAATATACCTGTTAGTGTCAATGATGCACTAATGCTATGCCTATAATCGCAAGCTTTTCAGTCTACAGAAGGGTCCGGTTATTGGATCCGTTACTAAATTTACGTTTTGCACTATGGAAAAATGAACTCTAACATAATAGCTTAATAGTTTCTGGATTGGACCGCCTGCACGTTGTGTCACGTTGCCAACTGACTTTTCTGCATTCGAGTTTGTAATCCAACACAAAAAACTGACAGCAGAATTCATCTACTGGAAAGAAGCTTTTATAAAATTTAAACCCCAACAGTTCAATTCGAGGTTAAAACGATACTTATGTTTGCGTCGTCTGGTCATAGCAGGATCACATTGATCGGTTAATGAACCAAGGGAAGAAACAATATGGATCAAAAAAACATTTTAGGACTCATCAGATATAGCGGAAAGTAATTTATTGTAGTTATGAAAAAGGTCCAACCGGCTCCACCACTTCTTCAAAAGACTTGTCGTAGGAAATTTTCTGCTTGTAGTGGCAAGAGTGTATCGAGCAGAAAGCGGCTAAATCTAACAGTAATCTAAGAGTTACATGAGAGATTTGTCTTCAATTTCACCAAGGGAATATGAAGTAATCATAATGGAAATTATATATAGGAAATATGCGTTGGCTGTTTGTTGGCACCATCTTTTTACTTCCACCTGATTCAAATTATTTCATGGAGTCGTTCAAAAGCCACTAGCAAGCGATTCCAACGTATATTACTCTTTCAAAGAAACCTCATAGCGCTACATTGAAATTTTACCTCTTTCCTCAATTTGCGGGCCATAATCGATAGTACATAACAAATTTATCACCAAATTTCACATATTGCTGGGATGTATAAACCTTGATTTACCGTGATTAACCCTATTCTAATGACAAATAAACCACATTCATGCTGAGCACTTACAGAATTTGAACACTCTTATTCCAAACCTATAACGTGGTCTTGACTGTCATGTCAGTAACATATAACCATCATAGAATGAACATTGATATACCCACAGTCCATAGACTTTGCTAACAAATGAGATCACGTTCTCAATTCCTTAAGATTGAATGTAGGTACCATAATTCCTTACAAATCTTTTTTGACATTATCGTCTTTTATTCATTACCCAGTTTTCTCATACCAATGAGCTTTATATTGCTAGGTAGCATCCAGATTGTATATTGACCGACTTGTGTTATCAAGAGACTAATAGCACGCTGACTTGATCTATGCTATACAGTATTTGGATCTATTATACGGCCTATCGTAGATTCTGTTTCTCTCTTTTTATAGTTCACGCCGAGAAAAATCATGTCTGACTATGGTTACTCGAAAATAATTGAGTTTCGGCTGTACATTTCTTGAGAATGTTCCAATGACGATTATTTTAATCAATTGCATTTCGTTCGCTTCTGCTTCCAGATTTACAGAATTCTCTGTATTGGTGACATCCATCCAACATGCTACAAGGGTTTGTGGGGCAGTCTGCGTTTGAATTGCCAAAAGACGCAAAGACGCTTTTCAGAGCAAACCGATAACAGTTATCCAGTATGGATGAAATAAATCCCCCATTCCCGCGGAAGTGCGTCAACGACCGCAAGCTGACTGAAGGAGACTATCAAGTAGCAAATGTGGTAGAAGTAACCATTGCCATCCATCAAGTCAAACAAACAACTATTTGCAATACTTTTCTATTGGTCTCCTAAATAACTCAATATTGTATGGAAAGGAAGACAGGACCTGCAGGCATGTACACAAAAATAATATAGTTTCCAAAAAAAAACCCCGACTTGCTAAAGATACGCGGACTGTATCAATAATAGAGTTTTACCTTTTTTTTATTTGAACTTGAATTCCGAAATTCATTGATACTGAACAGTCGAGGCGGTTTACATGCAAGGTGAGGGAGGGGCTCCGGTTGGGACTGAGGAAATAATAAGACTACACTACATGACACAAAGAATAGATAGTTAGATAGGAAGGGGAAAATAAGGGGAGGGTGAATCACTAATTGCGAAAGAAGAAAATATCAATGCCACATAAAGTGCACGACAGTGAGATTGTGAGAGAGAATGAGATAGTTGGGAAGAGTATACGATAGGATGATGAAAAGGAGGCGATTTTGCGGACTACATCATGCCTTATTTCATATCGTTTGCAGAGTAAAGCGAACTAATACGTTTGCTACGTCGATTATCACCCACTTGGAGCATCGAGTTAGGTCCGTTCAGATCTTCGTTATTGTAAGTAGGTTGAATATAGTTTTCGTTTCCAGGATAATCTATGCAGTGACGGGGGAAGACACCCTTTGCATCACCATTAGTCATGTTTTCGCCGAGCATCCAGCCATCATCGTACTCCACGAGAACACGAATACGATCACCAGGTCGTATATCGATTTCATCACCTAACGTTGGTGTATAGGTAGAGATGACGTTGTAGGTACCCAAAGATTTGGGTTCCTCCAGACGCTCATACGGAGCGGCAGGTGGGAATGGATTATCTTGAATTGGCATTGGTTGAGGTTTGCTGGCACCGACAAAGCCCATAGAGAAAGGATCACCGATGCTCTGTCTCATGGAGCGTCTGTAGCTAGGAGCTGGAGATTTATTCTTACGCTTTCGAAGAAAAGCGAAGGCTCCAACACCGATAGCAGCTACTGCAACTCCAGCAACAATTCCACCAATAGCTCCTCCCGATAGTCCCGAGCTAGTAGTGGCATTTGTATTAGTGCTGGCTGTAGGTGTGGGAGCGCCAGTCAGCGTGGCATTGGATCCAGCAGTCGTAGCTATTATCATGCCTGATGGAAGCGATTGTGAGGCAACAGCGGAAGATACTGCAGTGCTAGATGCATTTGCTGCGCTGGAAGCTTTTTTAGTAGTTGTAGCTTTTTTGGTTGTAGTTGTTTTTTTGGCTGTGGCTGTCACATACACGAGAAAGTTAATACCGAGTGAAGCACATCCTTATTTCAAATCAACATCGGGCATTATTCTGCAATTCCACTTACTTTTTGCAGTCGTCTTTTTGGTAGTAGTCTTGGTAGCAGCCTTCGTAGTTGTTCCGGCACGCTTGTTCATCTGTTGGTAATCTTCAACAGGTCTGATTTCAGGAGACGCGTCTACAACGGAGGCGATACACAAGCTAACCAGAGCTATGGCAGCCATCTTGCGTAATTTCGAGTCAAGGAATGGAAAGGAGCCGGAGCGAAAGGAGGTAGTAGAAGAAACGCAAGAAAAGGGGAATATGAAATCGACGCTAAAGGGATTCTTATTACTTGTGTCACTAACGTGTAACATTGAACTTGTGCACCGGAAAATCATTATCAAATTTATATTTGACTTTAAATTTTTTGGCTCTCTTTGATCCTATGCCGCTTCTCAGAACATGCCCAATTACGTCGGCATGTCAATTGGTAAGCTCCAAACCATGGCTAAACGATTGAATCACTACAATTACCCATGCTAATTCCATTCATGTCTTTTGATTAGAGAACTGAGCTAACCTATTTGCGACAGTGCCATGCAGACGAAACAACCACTCTTTTAGCACGTATTGACCCCGCTATATTTACAAGTAGCGATCGCGAGGCAATTATGCAGCCCATGATCCTCGGAATGCTTGAAAAGCAATTGAAAACAGACTATCTATCGTCAGCAATGAGAACAGCTTGTCCTGTCGGAAATAGAGAAGCCGATGAAATTCTTCAAACCTTGCATAAACCGTGGCTAGAGGACAAAAACAATAGGACTGAAGAAATGGTAAAGGACCTCAAAGTATGTATGAGCCAAAAAAGATTCATATTGGTAGAATTGTGTGAGCTGACGTGGCATTTCGTCAGAATGCAATTGACACCGCCTACCAAGATTTAGGTCAAGAGCATACGCAACAGATACTAAAAAAACAGACGCGACCTTGGACTGTCCGGGAGCTATCCATACTGTACGCCCTCTATCCCATTATTGATCACGATTATGAATCCTACCTGCCTATCCTTCCAGGAAGAACAGCGTAAGTACTCTAGAGATTGAATGGATTTCCTACCAAGTTTGTACCGAAAGACTTTTTTTAATCAACCAACTGTCGCAATCAGATTGCAAGTTTCCACCAAGATACAACACGAATATTCACGAGGACACTTAGGTCAACATGCAGCCAATGATCATTACAAGCAAGCAAAGGCGATCGATTATGAAGCATTTTATGGCACAGCAAATCGGCTTGGCTTGATTAGCGATCGCAAGGCGAAGCGTTTAAAATTGAAAGACGCTGAATGGCAGCCTCAGGATAAGAACCAACTTGCATCCATGCCGGCTGAATCAACAATCATTGAATCGATGCCTAATGATATACCATCCGCTCTACCAAAAGCCACCAGTCGAGTTGGACGCCACAGAAAATCTGATCTCGCCAATTCAGCGAAGGAAGGAATGATATCTACCGATGCCACATCTTCTCGCCGCGTCGGTCGGCCAAGAATGTCCAACTTGACTGATGCACGGAAGGACGAGACGATACCCAGCAAGACAGCATCTACTCTTCGTGTCAGACGTCCAAGAAAATCTGATATGACCGATCCACACAAGGAAGGAACAATTTCTACTGAAACCACATCTCCTCGTCGTGTCGGACGTCCGAGAAAAATCAATCTGGAAATCGCACAGAAAGAAGAAATCAAAGTTGTTGAGTCCATATCTCCTCGTAGAGTTGGACGTCCAAGGAAATTGGAAAACGATGACACTCAGGAGGAACAACCGGGTTCTACAATATCTACATCCCCTCGTGGTAGAGGTCGCTCCAATAGAGTCGACCATGGTAAAATACAGAAGATGCAAAAGTTGCCGGTTTCAAGTCATAGTGGGAAGACGACGGAGGACAAAAAACGAGGTACAAGGAATATCACAGCCGCAAATTCACCTCCAACTGAGTCACAGCCATTTTCCTCCTGTATAGCGTTTTGATGCCGTTTGCATCAAGATCATGTTCATATCCCAGTTATTCTTGTGTATACTTTATAAATTTTATTTTGGAGGTTAACATGTAATTAAAGGAAATATGGGAACGTGCGGCCTTTGACCTGGCCATTTTCGCGGCAATCCATCCACCCCAATATCGCTATCTTCTCACTCTCATGAATATGGCTTCATAAATGAGGCATTGAACCGAGGAAATTATGTCATTTCTAACCATGCAACGATAATTATATTCAGGAATGTGTAGATAAAA
>JAJSME010000035.1:0-59658 GCA_021235465.1 Umbelopsis sp. PMI_123 | reverse complement strand
TAGATGGAATGAATACCAATCCGTACTCATAGCAGGTCCAAAACGGCCAGTGATGATGTTACGTTGCAAAGAATTGCTATGAATGATGATATTACCAGAAGGTGTTAAAGTGTAACGCCATTCACTTGCTAATGTTCCATCCTCTCTCCAACGAGAATAAAGAGCACCATTGGAAACATCGGTGATCATGACACCAAGCGGAGCGTAAGCTTCCCCAAATGCAACAATAGCAGTTGTCAACAATAATATTGCAAACCATCCAAGAAAGACAATGTGACAGGTCATCATCCCAACTACCATGAATATAACAGATGTCGAGTACAACCTTAAAATTCGAGCAATCAAACCAGCATACTCCCGCTTTCCTGGTGGACGGTCTTCGATTTCGTTAGCAGTTACGCCAATTTCAAATTCTTCTTGGTTGGAAAATAATTTGGAAGCTTCGTGAATGCCATTGATTCCTGCTACACCTATTGGGAGTAAGCCAATCGCCAATGGAAAATCACTGGCAAAGCTTTGATTTCCGCCAAACGCTGCACCCATGCTCAGTATGAGTGTTTGCCCCGGTATTTGATTAACAATTGCGCCTGCGGCTTGACTGATCTCAATAATTCCAATCTGACACCCAGCCGATACTCCAGGTAAACTCGCTAGAATCAATAGAGAACTTTGGAATGGAATATGCATTGCACTGACATAAGAGACTATCATTAAACCGTTTCGTAAGATTTTTGAAAGCACTAATTTTGACACGGAACTGTAATCTTCCTGTAATTGTTCTTTCAAGTGGTTGATCAAATTTCTAGCCAGCATAGAAAGTGTGATATGTACGTTCAGGTTCCCAGTATCCTGGTGTTGCCTGTCAATATTTCGACATTTATTTTGTTGTTTCCGGCTGGTTTTTGATGTATATGCTTTGCTTGTCTGTATGAGTTCGCAAGTGGATGTTAATGAAACGTCATTGGAACCGAAGGGGGTAATGGATCGACTGGGTTCCGCGCTATATCGAGTGATAGAGTTAGTTATGCTCGTAAGCCAAGCCTCATAAAGAATCGTATTGTAGCCAACTTGCCTACAGGATCCATTGCACATACGAACTGTGTTGGAGTTATGAAACTCTCTTATGATATAAGTACGGGATAACGGAGAATCGACCGGCGAATGTTCATGGTCCATAATGTTAGAGGGAAGGAAGATAAAGAGAGATAATTTCTCCAAGCTTCGAGGAACCGTTCTCTGAAATGATCACATTGGTTACACCCGCAGTGCCAATGTAAATAATCGTCATGTGTGATAGGAGTTGTGTACACTTACAACTGAAGAGCGCATACAAAAGACAATATTGTAGTTCCAGTCCCTGCTTCATGTGGTCAAAATCTAGCGATCAGTTGGCTATGCCGCTATGCAACGAGTATATGACCAATTGCTTGTTGGTCGGAGGTAGAGTATAACTTTTCACCACATCGGCATAATGATCATGGTTGGATTCATTTGATCCGCTTTGACCTCCAAAGGGCAACTATTGTTGTGTCATTCTGTGAAGGCAGAGAGTATGCAATCCATAAGGATTGGCTAAGAGGTATACTTGTTAAGAATATTCCACCATCCGCTGTACATATTTCTTCCACATGCCTCAAACTTGACCTGTTAGTTTCTTTCAGATGAGCTCAGCCTATGTTCTAAAAGTAACTCCTGTAAAAAGTATACGTTTCAGTAACAAGGTTCAAAGACTCGCCTGATTTATCAGTACGAGTCAATCACATCCTTCAAGTTCAATCCTTCATATTCATACAAAATCGAGAGGTACCTTCAAGATTTCCTTGACAATCCATACAATAAATTCTCTCCTGAAAGAAAATTATATGATACTCTCCTCTTCACAATAATGGCACCCTAATGTATGATATTGAAGGATTGAACTTGAAGGATGTGATTGACTCGTACTGATAAATAAGGTGAGCGATTGAAAACTGTTACTGAAAAGTATTTTTTTACTGTAGTTACTTTCATGGTAACATATAATTCGTCGACATCAGCATTCTCTTATATCTTTTGAGAATTGGGTGCTTATTTTTTCAAATTGCGTTTATTGATATGTATCGTAAGGCAATTATAGAATTGTTGCGGCTCGACGTAACGGCAACTTGGAAGAAAACCGCTCAATAGTAAGCACCTTCAGAAGAGAGCTTTCTTGATAGCAGCGAATACAATTTCTTGATATTTCTGTGCAGCTGGGTACTCACGTCGGTCAAGAGAGAAACATCCATGATCCATTCCTAAGGCATTCACATATTCACAAGGTACTCCAGAAGCTTCCAATTTGTGTGCAAAATCAGCACCTTCTTCCAACAACGGGTCTTTCTCACAAGTCAATAGAAATGCAGGAGGAAGATCATGCAAGTCGGCTTTCGCTGGCGACGCGTGTGGATGGCCCGCTTCTTCTTCAACGTTGTTAAGATATCCATCTTTCATGCTTTGATACGACAGGTTAGTATACAAACCTCCTTCATCACAATGCATAATACTACTTACTATTTCCCTAGCTTCAAAGGCATAACTTCACAAGGATCTGACTTCTTGTATGGCCCCTTTGCTGTGAAATCGCAATTTGGGTATATAAGACACTGAAATTTAGGCTTTGGACCTTGACGATCCCTGCTTAAAATGCATGTCACAATAGCTAAATTTGCACCTGCAGAATCTCCAGCAACAGCTATGCGTTCAGGATTGATATTATATCTATTTGCATTGTCATGAACGTGGCTGATAATGTGGAATATTAGATCAACAGTATTCCACCTTGTCGAACATGTCTATCACCAAGAGCAAAACTTACAGGAACGCAGCGTAACAGTCTTCATTTGCAGCAGGAAACTTGGCTTCTGGAGCCAAGCGATATCCTACAGAAACGATAACTGTGCCAGTAGAAACGCATAGGTAACGGCATATGTTATCATGGGTGTCGATACTCCACGATATCCAACCTCCGCCATGATAGTAGACGACAGCTGGGAATGGTCCTGTACCTGAAAATGATATCAGCAGTGAGTTATATATCAGAGAGTTGAAAAATTCTTCTAATTAAACTGACCTTCTGGTGTATAGATGCGGATAGGAATATCCGACTCTGGACCTCTGAAAGACGAGTCTTCGATTTTGGCAGGAATATCAATGGGCTCAGACTTCACCAATGGTTCACTCAACTTCTCAAATGCTGTTCGGAATTCTGGAACGCTCAAAGCCAAGAGAGCATCGAGCTGTTCATCGGATAATTTTTTTAGAGTCATATTGATGTTGGCGTGCTAGTTGATAGATTCAAAATTGTTATGAGCTTTATAGTTTTTTTGAAGGCTGGTGAATGTCTCAGTTGGTACATATTTAATATCCGTCAAGTTTAGCCTAACGGCTATAGTAGTTTTCCCGAACTGTTGATTCCGATGATATACTACCATGAAAGGTCATATCGCGCTGAAGCCACACTACACTTACGTAACTCTGACCATCGGAGACGATATGCTCAGCACTGGTCATGATATTTAAGAGGAAAATGAAGATGGAGCTTCTAGTATTGGATGGACGTACATGTGCAAATGAGTTTACACAAATTACGGCGTGAACATTGGTTGACAATGAGTATCTACTCACCAATGGTTCCAGCAAACATTCCCAAAGTAGCCACAAAAAGGTTGGAATAAGCGGATTGGAAAAAGTGATCGTATCTTAATAAATGATATTTGTCCTATTACCACCTTAAGCGACGATTTTAGGGTAATCGGTTTCATGGTACCAACAATTTCGGAGCCTGCGTCATCGGAATACATAATAAACACAATAGCGCTACAAGAGGCAAGTGTTGCTGCCCGTGTATGTTTAATATACAGGTTGACGTGTATATTTATTCTAATCACAAGCATACCTCAAAGTTATGGATTACGAATCGAAGATAGTTCTCTAGAAATATTTCACAACCAACTTATATTGAAAGAATGCAATTAACTTGTGATCATGTTCGTATGTGCTGCTTATCACTGTAGCAGTAAATTTTTGCTGTTACATTATGAAATCCTGCTATATTCATAGGTCGGCAAAAGCAAAGAGGATAATACGATGTAGGAAAAGTTATGTTATGCCTAGAAAGCAAAAATATGAGGTATTGAAATCTACATTCAGAGATTCATGATGTGGTGCAAAGTAGCTACTTCACCTTAGATAGAAACTGACTCATTTGAGACTACGGTGACCGTGTACGCAGTCGTGGTAATTCGTTACTCAATTGGCAGTAAGCTAAGAGCGGTTACGACCGGATTCACCATAACCTTAGAGAGCCCCAATATTACAAATTGATAAAATATAAAGTCCATATAAGTCCACGTGACACATTCGCAATATCAACAAATTTATGATGTGAAGGTGCGATCTGCCGTGCAAGAAACAATGTAATATGAACGAAAAATTATTCCCATTTCTGTCTCTCTAAACATGAGGCGGTTGTACCGTGTAACATGAATATGCGACATAAAAACCAGGCCATGATTACGGTTCTGAACCGTACCATGAGTTTGAGTTCCCATCAAGAATCTGAAACTCATGACCCAAGGCGTTTGTCAGTGATAAACTGTTTGATGGATCTCGACAATACAGATGGCCAGAACAAACCAGCATTACCGACTAGCACCTTTATAAACGGCTTTCTAGAATACCGGGAATTGCAAGAAAAGATTATGAATAGAGAAGATGGTTACCAGCACTACTATTACAAGTCCACATTCATGAAAATACTGTTGGCAATGTCTAAGTTACAGGTATCAATCGTCAAGTGTCGACAGATATTGATAACAATGATCCTGAACAACGACGCGATATTCAACTGGCAAGGTCTAGCGCTGAACCATATGACGTTAGTCGACGGCAGATATCTCCCTGCAAATAAGATATGGCGCAATTATGCCACCTACAGACACAGAGTAAAAGATTACAAGATGTGTCATGCAGAACCCAGAGACTGGACCGGACTGACGAAGTCGGAAGACGATCGTCCTATGGACCTAATCCTGTTTGGCCAGCTTGTAGAAATCAAAAAGAAGTACTGTTGCGCACGGAGGTTCCAGAACTGTCCAATTCACACCGATGAAGATGAATGGCATGAATTGAGCGGATTGACAGTGCGGGAGTGGCAGCTTACGAAGTATGCCAAACTAGTGCTGCAAGGCTTGCGACGATTGATGGAATCTGTTCTTGTGGACAATAGAGGCGGCTTCGATGATGTGCTTGAAATCTTTCGACAACTCTGCGCCGAAGCTATCGCTCAGCACGGGTATATACAGGCTGTCGCAAAGATTCGGTTGTATGCAGCTTGCGTGTTGGAGTGCACACTTTCGTCTGGCTCATACTATATGCTTGTACTTGCGAATAAATGTAGATGCTGCGAAGATTGTAGGATGATTTTGAAAAGTCATAAAAACTTGTTCGTACGGCCAAAGTACGATGCCGAAAATGACTACGAGCTCCTACTTCAACAGTCACCTCTGGTTCAGCGTGATGAAATCTTGAAATTATCCCAAGCGTGTAGCCTCTCTTTCGAGAACTTCAAGGCAACGACCGACGAACCAAATGAGATACCTTTTATAAGCAACCTACGAATTTCAGACAGGACACTAACCTGTGGCGATATAAGAGATATCCTTAAAGCTGCAGTATTACGAAAATCTTATCGACTTCTAGCTGACGCAGCAAAACATTCTACCTTCTTCCTTGCAACAGTTCATTACGATTCACGATCAAAGTATTCCAAATTTCATCGAAATGGTCACCGGCATGCATTAAACAGCAACAAAACAATCAACGGTATAAAAAGAGCTTTCCAACTTGCAGAAGAGGAGGACTTGATAACACTCAGAGTGAATGAAGATATCATTGTCTTTGCGGTCGATCGAAAGGTAGAAGGTGACTTCGATCAATCATCGGATACACCACAACTTGTTATGGACGGAAAAGATATGATCACGCTGTTAATGTCCATTCAACGAAGAGGTGGATCGACAATCTATAGCAACGTTAACTTTGGTGCATTCAAAAATGCAAGTTTCTCAGGAGACCAAACCCTCTGGATTCCACCACAAGCTGAAGATTTATTGCAAGCTGGGGTGTACACATCAGTGTCTGGAGAAAGCAATGAGATAGCTGTATGCAATGTTGTAGCACATACTAACTTTATGGAAGGTAAATTCTCTATCAGGAAGCAGCGAAAAGCAATCCAGATCTGGAAGGCTGTACGTGCCTGTGCGGATTTTTACCAATGCTTGGACGACCGAACCAAAGTAACTGCATCAAAGGCTAGAGACGTTAGAATAGGATAGTAGTAGGATAGTGTAGGACGGTACAACATAACCAGAAGTAATCAATACCTGATTGCATTCAAGATTTAATATAAGATCATACACTAAGAGATTTCATCAAATTGTATATGGGTTAGTGAAATAACCGAGAATAACATGATGAAAGATATACTTTAATTATCGAAACGATATTTAGTATTCGCAAATTATCATAGAGAAAAATTGATGTGTATATTCTTTTCTTTACTACAGATCGTTTCTCTAGGTCACAGGTGGCTTAAATGGACAATTTTCTACCAACACGGTGGCGTGTGGCAATGAGAGAACGCATGTTCTGAACTCTACTCTCCGCCATATTCAGCTAGTGGAATTAAGATTGTCGCAAAGCAAAAGTTGACTCATGATGCGTTGTGGCTATGTTAATGTTACGCAGCTTGGAAACGCATAGATATAAAGACAAATTGGGGGGGGGATTATATTCTTCCATAATTATAACAAGCATTCACACCAGGGACTCGAAATGCCTGATCCAAATAAAAGTCCTTCTACTGTCACCTGTTTGCTGGATCTCGATGGTGTAGATGGTCGTAACAAACCAGCATTACCGACTAACACCTTTATAAATGGCTTTTTGCAATACATACATTCACAAGAAAAGGCTATGGAAAGAGAAAATGCATACCAATATTACTACTGCAAGTCCAAGTTAATGAAGATGCTGTTGGCTACGTCTACCTTGAAGGTGTCAGTTGTCAAGTGTCGAAAAATATTGACAGACATGATCCGCAACAACGACGAAATAGTAAACGCGCATGGCCTAGCGCTGAACCATATGTCGTTAGTTGACGGCATATTTCTTCCAGGAAAATACACATGGCGCAATTATAACAACTCAACTCGTTCAGTGGAATTCAAGATGTGTTTTGCAGATCCTAAAGACTGGATTGGATTGCAAAGAAGACACTATGATCGTCCAATTGATCTTATACTACTTGGCTACGTTATTGAACTGAAGCCAATAGATTGTTGCTGGATGCAGCAATACCATTGCCCACTTCATGACGATAAAGAAGTGTTTGAAGAATCATATGGCATGACGTTTCGGGAGTGGCAAGTTACGAAGTATGTTAAACTAGTTCTCCAAGGTTTGCGGGCATTGATGGAATCCGTTCTTGTGGACGATTACGACCAGTTCGAAGATGTACTTGGAACATTTGGGCACCTCTGCGCTGAAGCCGTCGCTCAGCTTGGCTATATACAGGCTGTTGAAATGATTCGGTTGTATGCATCTTGTTTCTTGGAGTGCACACTTTCGTCCGGCTCATACTATATGTTGGTACTTGCGAACAAATGCGGACACTGCAAGGATTGTAAACTCATAATAAAAAGTCACGAAAGCCTGTTCACACGCCCGCACTTCCAACAACTTAAGCAGTACAAGGAATTGCTTGAAGCATCACCCCTGGTTGATCGAGATAAAATCACAAAGTTATCTTTTCAAGCTGACCAGTCTTTCGAGGCCTATAGGGAAACAACCAAAGATCCAAATCAGATTCCTATTGTGAGCTATCTCCGAGCTGCAGATAAATCACTAAAATGCGGTGATATAAGAGACATCCTTAAAGCAGGAATGTTACAAAAATCTTACCAGCTTTTTAGTGATAATGCAAAATCTCCCACTTTTTACCTTGGAACAATCCATTACGATGCGCAATCAAGAATTTCGAAGTTTCATCGAAATCGCTACCGGCATGCATTAGGCATCAGCCAGACAAGTGGTGCAATGAAAAAGGCTCTTCAACTGGCGGGAGAGTATGATTTAATAACTCTGAGAGTGAATGAGGATATTTTTGTCTATGCAATAGATCGAAAAACTGAAGATGACTTGATTACATGGTCAAATACACCGCAGATTATTTTGGATGGAAAAGACATGGTCACACTGCTACGAGCCGTTCAACTCGGAGGGGGATCAACTATATATAGCAACATTAACTTTGGAGCGTTCAGCTATGCGAAGTTCACAGGACACAAAACACTTTGGATCCCACCTTTAGCTGAAGATTTATTACAAGCTGGAGTATACGCATCCATATATGGGGAAAACGATGAGTTAGCTGTATGCAACGTAGTGGAGCAAGCGATGTCAATGGAGGGTAAGTATTCTTACAGGAGTCAAAAGGAAGCCTTACACATCTTGAAAGCCAAGCGAATAAATGCCGATATATACCAATGTTTGGATGACCATGCCAAACTAACAAGATCAAGAGCAAAAGGAGTTAGATTAGGGTATGACGAAGTTAATTATAATGACATATTGTAGGCCAAATGCCTTTGGAAGCAATCTACAAATGAGCATTTTGTATATCTCACTATTTGCACAGTGCAATCTTTCTGCCTATGTAAATTAAAATAAAATTACAGAACGATGACCAACAATGAATGATAATTTATATAGGATATCAGGACTGAGCGAACATGAAGGATAGATCAAATATTTACTGAATTGTAAACGGGATATTTGTGGGGTTGTATATTGGACGAAGTTATATTGTCGCACTTCATATCCAACGCTTGTATAGTAACATCAGTTATTCATTTTATGGATGTCTTTTTTTCAGACCCCATTTCCCAATGTCCACTCGGAAAATAATACCAATCATCACCATGACAAGAGCTAGCCAGTGTAACCATAGAAGGCTTGGTGCTGGAAATTTAACTATAAAATACGCAGCGTGAACGCCGATCAGAGTTGTTGTCCATACCAATATCAGGAACGTATAACCAGAAACCCTATGGTACTTCCAGAGAGCCTTTGCTTGTGAGACTCCTCCAAATATGGTTGGAACGAAAGCGATAACAAACCCAAACACTACTTGGATGACAAGAGCCGCAAAAGTTAAGAATCCAAATATTCCATGAGTACTATGTTAAAAATGTATGGCTATTAGGTACTCAGATCAAAGAATCAATCTGTAAGTACTAAACAACCAACCTTAAGATAGTGGATTTGACAGTCAGCGTTAGATTGTACAATATCCCAGCAATCACTCCTAATATACCTAATGTGATACCCGTTATCTGAATGATGGCGTGATATTTCAGACCCTTCTCTTTTTCACGAGGTGTGTGAGTGGGCTGAAGCACAAAGATTCCTAGAAAATGTATGGATACATTCTCAGTGTTATCCAACCATTCTCTGACATAACAGTATTTCAGAACCAAACCGAGGATTTCGGCATACCTTGCGTCACAGCGATCACCAATAGGCTCGCTCCTGCCATATGATACGACAAGATTGTCCATGGTGTAGTCACTAATACGATCAATATCAAGAGAGCAAAAAGCATGGTCCCAGCTTGCACAGCACTGAATGCCAGGGCAACCAGCATGGTGGCCAGTGTGAATTGCTTGCCCTTATGCGAAGTTGACTCGACGTTGGTTACGTTCTGAGCTTCATTTGAAGCTGAAGGGGTGAGTATATTGTTATCAATAGGAACCATAATATAATAAAATCTCTTGGCTAAATTGGGGAAAATTTTGTCAGAACGACGAGTCGGCCAACATGGCGACATCGGCGAACTGCAGGTTTCATTTCCCTTATCAAGATAGACAACGTGTTCAGGGTATTTACTGAACGTCCTAGTTTGGTGTGCACTTTTGTGCTTGCTCTCTGTCCCCATGTTGATAATAAGTGATCTACATTTGTGAGTCACTAGTATTTGATACTTTGCCACATGGATCCACTGGAGCAATTTAACAATTGTATTTTGTACAAGATTCCGTGAGACTCTATCACAAGTTCTGAAGAGCAAAAGGTGCTACTGGCCGTCTTCTTATGTTGCAGAATCCGTAGATTATACCCTCATTAGTAGATCTCATTTCTTACTCCCTTCCGAATTTCGGCATTCATCGCGGAGTAGTATGCGCAGTTCAATACCAGGATTCCTATACCATGTCGCTGTTTAAAAAGTAAGCCAAGTGTTCAAGCCAAGGTACATGTGCAAGTTGCTCAGTGCCATACACAAAGTCATCTCCCGATTCCATCGTTTTACGCAAACATCACTATATGCAATAGAAGATAATAGAGTTATGATAGGTGATAGTCGAACAGATTATGGTAATTAAAGCTCTGCAGGACCTTTGAGGGCAGTGTTGTTATTTCATTCAAATCAGCGGAAAGATCAACAGCATAAAACTTTATGCAGTGTAATACTCGGGTCTCACACCAAGTAGTTTCTGTGTACTGGAACTCTCATCTTTCAACGTGAAGAGAACGGTGACCTTGAAGGTTGACGAAGTTGACGAAGCTGTAGAATATTGTAAGAGATGGGTGACGATTACAATTCAGCTCTCTCTCGAGTATTCACAGTATAATTTTAAAAATTCTCCAAAGTAAAAAATACAAAGTATTTAACTTTTTGAATTTTGATTGTCAGCTACGCCATCGTGTTACTGTCACATCAATCGCTCAGATTGAATGGCAGCGCCTACACGATATAAACTGAACAGCAGTTTCCTAACTTACATCTTTTTTATTTATTTTTAAGTGTTTTTGAAGGTCCTGCATAATGCGTTTGACAAGGATCTCCGCATGTTTGCTAGCAATCTCTTTCCAGAAAGTTGCGGCCCTCAACTTCCTTCAACCACGCCCTGGAACAGTCCTTACGGCCGGTACATCCTTCCAAGTTTCCTGGCAATGGAACTCATTGCCGAACCCGACAGACGACGGAACGATGGACATCCTCCTTGTTACCGATAGTACAGCATCTTCGGTAGCCGCTGATTTGTATGCTAATGTTTCTCCTCTATGGTTATTTACATCTGTCACTGTACCTACCAGTGTCACAAGTGGAATGTACTACATCCAGCTCAAAGTCACAAGTGGTACTGAAACGAGTGCTGTTAATGGACCATATAGTGTCCTTAGCGGATCTGCTAATAGCAGTATTTCAAGTACGAGTAGCTTTCCTTCTACAACTTCACAGGCACCCACGAATGCAGCCACAAATACTGCCAGCAATACAGTTAAAATTTCAGTACCAACGTCTAATACACAAACTCAAAATACAGTAAATTCAGCATCAAGTCATTCATCAAGTACGGTCCTTCCAACTGGAGCTATTGCTGCTATAGCAGTCGGTGGTGTAATATTTGTGGTAAGAATATTTGATGATCTAATCTTGAAATGCGTACTATCTAACGATGGTACAGTGTGGAATGATAGGTGCAATATTCTGGTGGCGCAAGAGCAACCGACTCTTGAACGCCATGACTGCAAAATATGAGAAGCAGGCGCAGCTTTACGGTCAACAAGCTCAGATGAAGGATTCACAAATTGGCCATGGCGGTCCTACTTCCCCTCAGTCAGCCTATACCGGCACTTATAATAGATCGCATGAGATCGCAAATGCACCAGGTACAGAGCTATATAATTATTCAGCGAGCTCCAACTATCCGGTAGATCAGCAGAGTCAAGCACCATTGCATTACCGGCCAACAAGTCTTCCCAGTAGCCCTGTCAGTAATCAGCCCACTTACCCTATGCCTATGCCTGTTCCATTCAATAGACAGCAAGAATCAATATATCACCAACAGACAATGTATGGCGGATATATCAATGGCGATACGAATCCAGCTGTACTTCATTCGAGCCGAATTGAAGTGAGTACTGTATATTCCGCACCAAACACAAATAACACCACCTCACTGTTAAATGGTGGAGGCCCTCAGGATCCCGTACACAACGTACCTCATACACCCGATGAACCCATTGATTCACCTCCACATTTCAATGATACGTCTAAACCACCACACTCTTCCTAAGCTCTCCAATCTCGGGCACTCTCACCTCATGTAGCAAATAATTTATATATTTCCAGGAGTAATATTGTTTTTAAGAATTCGATACCCTGGCAAGAAACTTCAGCAGTCTCAATTGTATTCTTCTTTAATAACGTTAATAAAATAAAAGGAAGTTAATGGATAGTTGTAATATAATGGTTACCTCACGAATGTTGAATAAGGTGCATGGGCATGGGCTTCGGCTTGGAGTGGTCATTCCCAAAATGGAAACTGCTTTGTATGGCTCAAATTCACTACTTGATATAGATTTTCGCAGTAATTTTATATACGCTTGGAAGCATGTTATACATGAATAGAAAGCCAGATTGAGGTAGTATACTATATTGTTCTAAAAGTTCCAAATACTTAGAGAGAAATGTCAAAAAATTGCAAAAACTCAAGAATGACCTGGGTTTGGGTTCAACATGGGGGCTGAACGAAGAGCCCTTTTAATCATATCCACTTCTTTCTTCCAGTTTTCACTTCCTTGTCATGGAATATCAAAGAAAAACACCCTCAGATTCCCCTCTTGGTCTAAAGAATACACCCGAATATCCCAGTCCTATTCAGCTGGATATCAAAGGCACTATACCTTCATGGCTTCGCGGTGTCATGTACAGAGCAGGTACGCAAAACAACAATGTGCATTTAAATGAAAAGAAAAAAAATATAACATTATATTTCAGGTGCAGGAACTTTTAACATCCTCTTGGAAGACGGAAGTACTTACCATATCAAACATCCTTTCGATGGCCTGGCAATGCTACATAGGTTCGAAGTCAACGGCATTGAAAACTCAGTCTCTTACTGCTCTCGTCATACATCAAACGGTGTCAAGCGTCGTATAATTCAGAAAGATCCCACTTTACTCACCTTCGGACCTGACCCTTGCAAGACAATCTTTGGTCGTATGCAATCAGTTTTCTACCATATTAGCCGTATGAACAGATACGAACAGGATATCGAGAGAGACCCAGAGTTTGACATGGTAAATGTAACCATCACTCCAAACTTTCCAATCGGAAAGACTCTTGAAGACAAGACTGGTGTTTTACCTGGGGAAGCGGTTGTGGTCAAGCGTGACGCTAATACTCTGCAATTGGTAGATAGCAAGACTCTTGGTAAGGGATATACGTGTGTTATCGACATATACATGTTCAATAACATCCCTTTTTTCAGAACCACTAAAAATGTTCACTTACGGCCATGTGGATAAAAACATCAAAGGACAGCTATGCGCATCTCATCATCAGTATGATGAAGAGACGGACGAATTTGTTAATTTCATGGTGACACTAGGACCTCTCCCGTCATTTCAAAGCTTTACAATTGGACCATACCTACCGAAACTGTCAATCAAGACACAGGAGATAACGACAACCCTACATGAACCGATTTGGAGACATCTAGGAGCTTGGAAGACACTAGAGCCCTTGAAACCTTCGTATATTCATTCCTTCAGTATGACAAAGCGCTATATCATCATACCAAATTTTCCATACTATTACAGTTTTGGAGGATTGTCAGCCTTGTACTATTCCAGCGCGTACCAGACTTTCTACTGGGAGGAAAATCGTCATACGCTCTTTCATGTCATTGACCGTAATTCTGGACGCCATATCGCAACCTATGAGGCTGACCCGTGCTTTTCGTTCCACACTGCCAACGCATGGGATGAAGATATACCTAGCTTTGACGGTAAAACCGAGACAGTGATATACTTTGATATGAGTGTATATGAAAACACAGACATTGTCGATGCTAGTTTCGAGTTTGGAAAAGGTACAGAGTCTTTTGACGCAGAGAAGGTCAAGCCTGCTCCATTTGTGATCAAGAAAAAAGCATGTGGTAAGGCAAACAACAAGATTGCACCTTGTCAAGTCCGTAGATATCGGTTGACGAGTGTTCCAGCTGTCGATGAATCGAACCGGGTTAACAAAGGATTATTTGGCATCAGCACGGATTTCAATGCTCGCAAGGTTGCTTCTTACAACGTTCTAGGTTATGACCTCGAACTTCCCCGCTTTAATCAGAATTACGCCCTCAAGCCATATCGATATCTATGGGGAGTGTGCCAGAGTAAATATGCTCCGTCGTATGCTTCTGGTGCTGTAGTGAATGGAATCATCAAACTTGATCTGCATAATCCAACCGCTGACAACTCGACTGCTGTTTATTGGGATGAGCCGGGTTGTTCTTGTGCTGAACCCATCTTTGTGCCTTCTGACGACAGGAAATCTGAGGACGACGGCGTTGTAATCAGTATCGTAAACGCGAGTTTACCGGAAGGGGACAGCTGTTTTCTTCTCATATTGGATGCTGCCACTCTCAAAGAGCTTGCACGTACTACAATGGGACTTTGGCATACCACGACTATCCACGGTAGCTTTGTTGACCAAACAGGCCGAGGTACCGCTGTTAACTAGTTCAGAAGGCGATATGAATAAATATATGTATACTTTACGTTCAGTAACATGGTGTTAAAGAACTAAAGGCAAAACAAAATGAAGGAGCGAAAATTATACTTGGCTTGACAATGATTTCAGATGCATCCATGACTTGCTATTATCACAAAAGATCATAGCTTAGTTTAGGCTATGTTAACCACATTGTACACACAGATACACATGAAATGGTGTTTTATATTAAGAGAGAAACGAAAAGAAAATGAAAGGCATAATCTACATGGTAAGGAAAGACGATGGTAAGAAAACTCATGGTATGAAATTCAATCCATCGCATTCTAATGGTCTATAAGTGTTGCATTTTTTCACTACCCAACAATCCACTATGATGCCTCCAATATGAAAAATGGTTCTAGCATCTGGTGAAGTCGATGATGAATCCACAACTTATTTCGATGGTTCAGAATCGTCACCCAAATTCTTTGCGTGTTGATCCAAGGCCATAACAAGTTCCTGAGGGCTGCGACGGAGTGGTCAATATTCAAAATAATATCAAAGGATAGCAAAAATATTTCAACCAACCGTCTATCCAAAATGCTGAGCAATTGTCTGGCAGGTGATTGCAAGACACCCAAGAGCTCAGATTGCAGAGATGTGATTCCAGCAATATTGCTGACCTTCTCGACACCTTCAAAGTTGAGCAGCGTTTCGTCCATCTTGCCACCAATGAGCGTTAATT
Source organism: Umbelopsis sp. PMI_123 (assembly GCA_021235465.1). Taxonomy (NCBI): domain Eukaryota; kingdom Fungi; phylum Mucoromycota; class Umbelopsidomycetes; order Umbelopsidales; family Umbelopsidaceae; genus Umbelopsis; species Umbelopsis sp. PMI_123. The sequence goes on along the minus strand of JAJSME010000035.1, from coordinate 44,335 downwards.
TCTTGTTTTTGTTGAGGATACTGACAATATCCTTGATGAGGGTTGGGTGGTCAGCGTCGCTTCCGTTAGTGTGGAGGACACAAGTAGGACCCATGACAAGGGGATCGAGATTGGCAAAACGAGTATCACGCAAGACAGAAGCAAAGATTCCGGATCGTACAACAGTTAGCGTAGTTGATGCACCGAGTTGGCTGAGCTCTTGACGAATGGTGGTGAGTTCCTTGACATTGAGGTTGTTGAACTGCATTATGAGGGCAATGCGATTATCGGTCAAAATCGACTTATACTTGTTGTGCAAATATGTGCGTCTTGGTGGATGAGCTTTTGCAGCTGTGTTTGCTGTAGTGGCATCTAATAAGAGAAGTTAACAAAGTTCCAGTTAGATTAGTTGGAATGATAGCTAGCGGACAAGGACTGCAGAAATCTTACAGGTACGCTGTGTTGAGGCCAATGCTGGCCGAATGAAGGTGCAGGCTGGGTTTGAGCGGACGGCTCTGGTCACTAAAAAGAATGATTAGAGAGGATAACGTGCGATTATGTGAAGTATTTGTCAACGTACGAGCATTGAATGGCATCATTTTCAGTACAAAAGGTTATTTTGTTGACACCAAAAAAAATGCTGAACTGCCTCTGCGAAAACTGAATCAGTCAAACCCCAGTCACAACCTTTAATTTTTCTACAAAATCGCCTGAATGCAGGTTCACCCATTCAGTTCGCGAACCTCGTCCACCTACAGGTTTTGTACCCAACTCCTCCCCTGACATGGACATTGACGATGAATCATTCACCGACAATTTCGACGAGGATCTAGTGAGAGCTGTAGAAGAACAAGAGTCACAGTTCTTTGGAAACAACACAACAACATTTGCTGGCATACCTGATATTGGTAACTGTACCATTTGTCATTCTTGGTCATAATGCTTGTATTCTAATCCCTTAAAACAGACACCAAAGAGGAAGAAGCGTTACTAGAGTCGAATGGAAACGAAGGAAATGAATTGGACAGGATGAAAAAGCAGCTCCTCCAGGTAAGGCTTATAGTTGCACTGTTTTCATACTTGGCGCGACTAACAATGTGATTCCAGAAAGAGAAGCAGATCTCGGAACAGCGAGCTCTTTTGGAGCAATTACGGACCAGTATCACGTACGAAAATGATATTAAGTTATCAATGGAACGTCAGATGGCCAACAAGGACAAATTGATTGCCAATAAGGTAAGCTGAGGAAAAGACGTCTAAAAGTAGCGTCAAGAGGTCTAACATATGATTTCAGGACGGTGAATTGCTCAGTGCTCGGCAGCAAATCAGAATGTTAGACGGTCAACTGAGAATTCATGTAAAAGCTGGGGAACAGAAAAGCGAGTTCAGAGATAAATGGGATAAAGAATCAAGCGCGCCTCCGTCAACCGCTGATCAAAACGACAGTGAAATGCAGTCACCTCGCAAAAGACACCAAAAAGGTGAGTTGATTTATAAGCTACCATAGCTTAGAGAGCGATTATGTTATTAAACGAAGTCATCATTCGATATAGCTTTACCCAAATCAATGTTCCTTGGACCCAAATACAAGCGGCCAAGAATCACGCCCTTATCCAAAACTCCAGAAGTAGAAGCAGTGAACAACCAAATGCAAGAGACTCATGTTACCAGCCCAAAGAAAGAAATCGAGAGAACAACTGAAAATGAGAAAGAGAAGGTGAGGAATAAGTTTGCATACAAAAAATAGTACTCGTCAAGATATTGACCATTATATAGCTCTTGAGAAGTTTACTGTGTGATACATTTTACGAAAGCGAGGAGCAAGAAATTTCCATGGGCACCAGCATCGTCAGCAATACTGGTCGACTCACGCAGTTATGCGAAATGTTTATTAAGGGATTTACTCCGTTACAGAATGAAGGCATGGAAAGGGAGCTTCAAGACTTGTCGCTGCTCTTATTTGAATGCTTGGTGCAGGCGCCAGACGTTAGCATGAGTTGGACACTACGACAGCTGACAAGTATATTTAGCCAATATATTATGATAACCCGAAAAAATCGAACGGTAAGTTAAAGGTATTTGATGGAAAATACGAGATAAGACATGATGCTAATGGTCCGGTACAGATCAAACTGTTGCAGCCAGCTATTCATGCTCTGTACACTTTGACTTGTCAATATGATGCAGTCAAGGAGCAACTTCTTCGGACACAGATACAAGGTAAAAGTAACATGAGGTTTTTATGGCGATGTTTGTTGTATCTGTTGGAAACTGAACTAACTTACTGTTCATTTTCTCAACCACTAGACAAAGAGAAGGCAGCGTTGCATAACTTACTATTATCAATAGCATTCTTTCCTTCCCCTGATTTTGAATCCCAATACGAACAGGCTTATGAGAAACGAGAAGCAATCGCTAATCTCAAGCATGAATCTCTCGCGAACATGGATGCTTATATGGCTAGCTACAATATTACTCTGAGCGATCTTGAATATGACAGTGAAAAGGACAAGATGCTTTCACACAATGCGTTGCTGGACATATTGGGAATTCTACATGCTGCGCTCTCTAGCACAGCACCAGGGCAATCAGAGTAAGTTGAAAGGATAAGGTTAGGCAAGACTGAGTGATGTATGGATTGATGAAAACAAGATTAAGTTCATAACAAAATAATCTACTAGGTGCTGGTACTTTCTACGAGACAAAGCCTTTATTTCTCTGCTACATGTAGACCGTCCTGTCCTTATTATTCAGCACACTCTGCAAGTTATATTGGATCAGTTAGTAGCTTGCTCAATGCCAGTGCATCTACCGACTTCAGATCAAATAGCCATTAGTGGATCAGAGAAAATTGGTACAGACCCTTTGGTAGAGCGATTATCTAACAATGTGGATAACTTTCGATCTATTCTTGATTGTATGATGGATCTGATCAAGCATCAGTGTAAAGACGAGGCAGCAGAAGCGGAGGTAAGTGTAGATTGCATAAAGGTTGACGGAAACATAAATTTCTCATTATTCAATCGTTTTATCTTCCTTACGGATAGTGGGAGTCTTTGAGGCTCGCAGTTGTCAACATCACTGATATGGTCGTATCTTCAGACACTGCTTCCAAGCTATCTGATGAGATGCAACTGGTAAGCCTTGTGCTGTTCCCTATTATTTTGAAGCATATATAAACTGACAGTGGCAATAGATACTTGTTATGATTTCGACGTACTTAAATATGGAAGTAGAATCTGCAGCATCTCAAAGAAAGACCCAGATTACGACGAAAAGGTTAGTCGAGGATGTTGTCTATATTTTGCGTAATCATTCACTGACATCTTTGCTTGCAATAGGAAATTAACTATCAATCTGAGTGTCACTATTGTATACCAGCTATTTCAACAAACTCCTTTGCATTTCATTCACGAGAATTTGGACTCTGTCCTGAAAGAGACGTTGAAAAAGTCCATGAGTGCGCTCAAAGATATCAGGGAGCAATGGGATACTGGTGATGCTGGTAAGAGTTATCTTATGTTGCATAGCACTCTGTTTATTCCTCCTCAGCTGATCAACCCAATACATCCTATGCAGAGCTCATTGATGACATACTCCAGATTATAGACACACCTGCCGAAGTGAAGATGGAAATCATCACCTCATAGAACAGGATGATTGTAATATTTATATAAATATATTCAAACTACTGAAAAATGGCATTCAACAAAGAGAATCAAAAAAGATATATTCAAAATGTTGTCGTCGTGTTTCTTGATTATTGGTTAAATTTGCCAATATGATTACCCATATGAACAATTGTCTCTACAGGCTGTCCCGAATTCTTGAGAAGGTCGTCGTCCCAAGTAACGTCACCTTTAGGGAAGATGCCGATAACGGTTGATCCACCATATTGGAAGTAACCCATTTCCTCGCCCTTCTTCACACTGTCGCCTGGCTTAGCAGTATTGGTATTCTCGATAGTACCAACCAGGAGAGCACCAACGAAGACCATGGCAAAGCGTTTGCCATTAGGGCGTTTGAACGATGCTACACAGCGATGATTTTCAGTGAAGACATTCAAGTCTTCTTTAACAGCACATGGATTAACGGTATAATATGTTCCGGCAATGGCCTTCACGGTTTCCATGGTGCAAGCCGCAGGAGCATGGTATCTGTGATAATCTTGAGGAGCCAGGCGGAAGATAGCAACCGAGCCATCTTCATATTCCTTGGCAAGATCTTCGTCCTGTAGCAAGGAGGCCAGGGTAAATTTTTTCCCTTTGATCCATAATTCAGTGGCCGTGGTCACGGTAGGGAACACAACGAGTCGGCAATCAGCGGAAGAGGTTATAATTGACTATTAAGGTTATGTATTTAGTCAATAACTATGATCATTACCATCAGCATGAACTTGCACTTACATCGTCTTCGGGATTAGAAATAGGTCGAGCTTCAGCTTTGATTTTACGAGCAAAGAACTCGTTGAAGGTCTTGTAACTGGTTGGTTCACTAATTTCATATTGGCTCATATCGAGACCGTAGTGCTGGATAAAGGCAGGTATTTGGCTAACGGATTTGGGATCGTCAAAGTAGGCACCTTCTCGAATTGTCTCGGTTTGGAAAAGATGGTGGATGGTGTTGAGTTCAACGACTGAATAAAAAAGCGATTAGTAACTCAGTAAATTTATATTCTTACCACGCATACTCACATTTTTCTTCCGCGTAACCAGCAAACAACAAATGCATGCCAACGCGAGTGGCTATAGGCTACATCATAAACAGATCAGTCTAGAAGATCCTTCCAAATCGATAATTACTACCTCTTTCTTACCATTTCTTCGTACTTATACTCTAAAGTCTAAGCGGACACGATAAAGTTAGTATACTTATGCATGAAACGTTGCCGCTCAACTCGGACAAGAGGAACAGATATAGGCTCTTACCTCTCTATCTATAACAAAGTTTCCATACCGCTTTTTGACAGATAACATAAGCGAGTCAGGAATCATATGGTAGTGAATCCAGCCTGGTAGCTTGCGGTGGTACCACTTGGGATGTTCAGAGTTGGAAGGTGAGTGAATACCTCCATTGACTAATGATGGTCAATATTTTATGTTGATGGCGTTTCATTTCAAAATAGACATATTACTTATTTTTCCATTGGATGTAGCATCAATGGCTTTACTAAAAGACTGATATAAAGCTCTGGTTAGGTAACGAAAAATAGATAGCATACTGATATGTCAGCAGTACCTGAATTAATCCTTCGTGATTATTGTTAGCCAAATGTTTCTCTACTTCGCGAGAGAGGCTAAAGTGTTCTTCGGTGTATTCAGGGTGGTAGCTTGAGGTGAGCATAACGGGAGAGGAATAAAGAGCGAAAGCAGATCCAAAGGGCGACGGCAGTATTATTGGACTGGGTGGAGTTGCTCAGTTTCAAAAATAGCCGGATTTGGCAAAATTGGGTGGATGTTGACATCAGCAACGTCAGCCAAGAGAGTAGCTTGAAAACCTGACAAACAAAAACAACGTATGCCCAACCTTTTCTGAAAATGGTCCAATCTACCTAACCGAGTATAGCATGGAATCCACTAGGGCAAGTTAAACCAACATTACGGAAGTGATTCCTGCTAAAACCAGCACCAAGAGTGCTGATCATCGACGCCATAACCACACTGTTTTGGAAGAACCGTGTCATTGTGTACGTGGGTCATGGCAGACAATCACCATTAGGAACAGCTATGTCCGTTCTCCTCAAGTCGGTTAAGGCATTCACATAATATGACTATATGGATTCTTTGGCTCGGAAAAAGCCTTGTTATCGAGGTGAACCCTTTATAACAGATGACAAATAGCTACCGTAAGTTTTCCAATGATTTTCTGCTTAAATGACAACGTTGTCTCTTCTTTGCAAGCAGTCATCATTCATACTTCAACCGATTATCTCGAGAGATACTTGGTCCATGCCTAGCATAGATCACGTATATCCACCAAGCAGATTCAACCGTGTCGCGCACACACTTACTTTGTTTTGTCTGTAATGCGATACTCGAACATCAAACCAATTGGCAATCTCTGACTGCTTGCAAGGAGATTATTTGTGAGTCGTTCGTTAATTGCTAAACATTTTTATTGACGAAGGGCTGTGTAGTGACGCAGGGCGAAGGCAAAGATTCAACCAGATATTGCAAATCAAGTAAGGCAAGTTATATTCAATATTGCTGAATATCGAGACACGACTAAAAATATGTGTAAGTTGGGGTAGCAATGATGTAGTGCTAGGGACGGTTACGGCTAGTTACTTGTGTTGATATCTATGAAATAAAAATTACCGAGAAACTACGTTTTGCAGTTCAATTTATTGATGCTGCATTGTGCCGGTCTCCACCAACGCCATTGCCCAAATTTCCAAAATTTGTCCTTAGCCGTCACTGTCACCTTTGGCGAATTGCTTCAGAACTTTTGAACCATGAACGGTGAATCTTCGTCTTCGAAGGCTGGATCTTCTGCTGTAGCCTCTGAATCATCAAACTTGTTGAATGTCGATCTTCAGGAAGAGATGCTTGGCTTTGCAGTCACTCCAAAGACTGATTGCGACCACCTTCCACATATTCAACTTGTAAATGACCTGGACGAAGCTGTTGTTCGTGAGGCTCACTGCACACACTGCGGAAAGCCGGAGACCTGGTTGTGCTTGACTTGTAATGGTGTATATTGCTCCAGGTACAATTTTTCCTTGCTATAGCAGATTGAATCCTAGTCTAACGTTACAATAGGTATCAGAATAACTGCGCCAAGTTGCACGCTGCAGAAGCACAACACCCAATCGCACTGTCCCTCTCGGATTTAAGTGTTTGGTGCTATCAATGTGACGAGTACATTACCTCTCCAGTAAGCAATCACAGAGTAATAACGGCTGTAGTCCCATCCATATCTGATCCAATCTCTTCTTTCTTTATACCTAGTTGGTCGACAATTTGAAACGTCGCGTTTATATATTAAAATTCAATGTATCACCACCTGAGGCCAGTGAATTAGACGTGGCAACTTGAAATCTCTAGTAGTAGAAACTAGTCAAAAACTTGTATATTTATAATTGTTAGGGGAATGGGTGAGGGGGGTATACGTTGTTTTTTTTTTTTTGATGGTGTGGTATGGAAAGGAGGAAGAAAGAAAAAAGATATCATGTAATAAATAAATAGTCGATATAACTACAGCCAGCTGTCTCTGCCTAACCAATTGTCTTCACCGCTACCTCGTCGTTTGACATTCTTCATCCTATCCGACATATCGTTGAACACTTTGAGGCCGTTCTGCATCACATCCTCTCCGAGAGATTTTCCAAGCGTGCGTCCTATCTCCAAGACCTTTCCAAAATCAAACACAACTTCACCTTCCTGGTCAGCATTGCTCTCCTCAAACATGTTAATGCTAGTGCGTGCACCTGGTCTTCGTAGACCCTGTACTCGCTGTTCAGCACTGCGGACCTCCATTTTCCGCTGATCAGCGTAGGCACGGCTAGAGGTTCTAGCTGGTGGTGGACGAACTTCGCTACCAGAGACAGGTGATTGTGGTGCTGAGGTTGGACTGGGTTCCTCTTCTGTACCAGCAAGAGCCGCAAAGAAGGACGAAGGAGAGAATGAAGATCGATCGTTGCTTGAGGTCATCTTGCTGAAAATGCGAGAGAATGAAGCTGAAGCTTCTTCCTGGAAGGAATTGAAGCGTTCCACAGATGGTCTAGGAGGTTGTGGAGGTGGGGTATAATCTTGTTTTGGGTTCTGCAGTGGCATTGACTTTGGCAATGATGAAATTCGTTGTGGTCTAACGAATAGTAGGTTCAAATGAGGATGATTTAGTATCTGATAAGACATTCAGAGAGATCCCATCCAACTCATAAAACTTACCTCTGCGAAACTGGCATTTCACTTGGGGTCAAATGTGGTTTCGGCATGGACTTGAGGCGAACTGGTTGAGACCTGGATGGGCGAGGTGAGTGAGGAGGGTCTACGGGTTCTTCTTCCTCATCTTCCTCCTCTTCTAGACTCATAATGATGTTCTTCTTGATAAAGGTCAACTTTTCAGTAAGATCTTCCAGTTTGTCACCAAGGTAGGATTGAGCGACTTGGGCAACAGATGTTCGGCGACCGTGTGTGGGCCGTTGAAGCTGGTCCTTCACTAGTTGAGGCTCGTTTGGGGTTGAAGATGTACTGACTTGGACATTTTGGATACTATCCACAGTCTGCGCTTCTTGCGAATCTGTCACTGGATCTACCTGTTCATTCTCCTCCGAAACTCTATTCGGCTCTGAAATCACTTTCGCGACTTCCTTTTCTTCCGCTTCTTCCATGTGAGTAAAAGAAGTGGTGGGAACAGTTTCTGGAACGTCAACTATGGCGTCATTGGCTACGTCAAATGTTTTTTTCAATTGCTCAGAGTTATCTACAAGAGGTTGATCTGGAGCTGGTGAAGAAACGGAGTGAATTTCCGCTTCCATCTCCACTGGAACTTCCGTCTGTTCTGCTGCTTGTACAATTGGTGTCGCTGGATAGTCTTGCTCTTTGCTTATGAATGAACGTTTCTCTGAGAGCAATGAAAATGGATCTGGTTCAACTTCATCACTATCAGTCTCCACCAACAGAGTTGGTAAATCCTCAGTCTTCAAACTAGGACTGCCTTGCAAAATCACTTCTTCTTCTTCTTGTTCAGCGACAACAATTACCGCCGTATCTTCTTCCATTAAGTCAGAGGAAGAAGGGTCGACTTGGTGGCCAGTGTGGGGAAGGTCATGTATGGTATACGGTTGTGGGAGACTTTCACGTTTGGGTCTCGATTCAATATCGTCGTCTATATCACGCATCATAGGACTCAACTGAAACAAAGAAGCGGATATCTCAACTCCAGTATCTCAAATGTCCCATCATCCTGTGTAGCCTATAACTTACCTCCTGATTGACTTTTAATAGTCGGTTTATGCAATCGACAGGTACAAGCTCAGCGTCGTTTTCCAGCCAGCCATCGTTATCTTCCAGCAGCTGTGAATCATGTTCATCATCATCCGATAGTAAAGCTTCAAACTCCATATCATTGTTTTGGCTGAACAAGTAGGTTCGAGGATGAGCAGCATGTCTTGGCATGTTGGGTGGGTATTCATCATCAGGTAACCTGATTGCCCCCGGTCTTTGAAAACAGCAGCTGCATTGTGGCCATAATGCAGCAGTCCACGATGAAGAAGGATCCAACTGAATTCGAATTGAACGGCGATTCATTGGCAATAGTCAATACAATAAAGGTGGGTTTATGTTACAATTTATTCTTTTTATATTTATTTGCAAACAGTTAAAGTGAAATGGGAGACCGCCAACCGTTTGTACTACATTCAAGCTGCAGAAGGTGGTTGGATGGTTTCGATAACTTCAGGCCATTCTTCAAGCACCTCAAGGAGAGTCTCTCCAAACAATCCATTGGCCCAGCTAAACCATGAACGCGTAAACTCAGTAGCATTATTCTTGTGGACAGATTCATGCATTAAACCTGTACCACCTGTGGTATGCTTGAGCATCTCAAGTGCATCTAAAACTTCATCAGCGTTGGTAGCTGTGCGTGCTCGAACCATGAGGCTCATAGGCCATACCATGTCACGGCCAATGTGAGGGCCACCAATGCCTTCAATCTTACTACCTTTGAAAAACCAAGGATTATCATCGGAAAGGACGTATTTTCTTGTATTCAAATACAATGGATCTCGTTTGGATATAAAGCCTAAAAGGGGCAGCGACAGGAGGGATGGAATGTTGGCATCATCCATAAGCATTTGTCCACCGTATCCATCCACCTCGTAAGCAAACACTTGACCGTATTTAGGGTGCTGAACTACGCCATGTTGAAAGATGGCTTCGCGGATGGTCAAGCCCAAACTGCGACAGCGCCGTGCTAATATTGGAAGTACGGCTAATGGGTCTTTGAACGAAACTTGTTCAAACAGTGTAGCTAAGTCTTGTAAAGCGACTGATATCATGGCATTGGCGGGTATCTATGTGTGCAAAGTTTAGTGCATGAAATCTTTAGGTATCCAACAATCCGACTTTCTTCAAGAAGAGGCTTACCAAGAATGGCATTGTTGTAGCATCATCGCTAGGTCTAAAGGCGGACTTTACGAGCCCACATCGTTTAACCACGCCACCTAAGCCGTCTTGACCTAACGTTTCAGTTGGTATATCAGTGGTGCGTAAGAATCGATATCCTTGGCCGAGCGGGACGCCTTTGAGAGAAGTAGTATTGACGAGAGAAGATTGAAGTTCCTTCTCTTTCAGTCGATAGGGTTCTTCCCAGGTACCTCTCATTTGTTCTTCAATAAGATCAAGTACACGATGGACGGCGTGAAGCCATTCTTTATCTTCAATGAGTCGACTAGAGTCCTTAGTAATTCGTACATATTCTGTGCTCAATTTGAAAAAAGCAGCTAGAGAATCCAGCTCGTACTAGGAAAGATGATAACATTAATGTCAGTAAATTTATAGAGAAGACACAGTTTTATGGCCTTGAATTATTTTACCTTGGCTTCCCATACCATACTGGGGTCATAAGGGGGTACGACTCTATCTCCATGGGTTTGGTGATGGACTTGTTTTGGTCCATCGGGCGGCATCCGAAACGCATTAGCATATGGATTATAGGCAAGGTAGGTGGCCTGTACTTTGATGGCTCCCAATATCAAGTTTTGTAAATCAGAATCTAATGGGGCAAAGGGCAAGTACGGTAAAAGTTGTTGTGTAGAGTCTCGAATCCACATGGCTGGAACTATTCGTCATTCTGGTCAGTGTAGAGAACAAGTCTTACGTCAATGTGATTGATCCACTTACTATCGCCAGTAACAATAAACGAGCGTGGCCGCTGATAATCATTAGCGTGGTCATCATGGAACCATGAAATAGTAGTATCAAGTGTATTAGGATAGCAATTTCTAAAGAGGGCCGCCAGATCTCTATCGGCCATGACAGCTGTCACACGTTGAACAACTTGCTCTATGGCGTCGCTAGTGAACTTGCGCTTGGCTACCATAGGTCGAGCATTGGGTAAATGGAGAGGAATTCGTGGAGGACGGGGTTTTGTAAGTGTACAATCTTGACATGGCGGTGGTAATATTGGCTGTGTCGTGGTGCCATCTGGTGGATACATGGTAGTTTGCGTATAGAATAAAACGAACAGTAAGAATGTAAGGCAGGCGATTATAATGCCTTTATTAGTACCATTTGCACTTGGAGATGGCAGGTGTGGTGGCATTAAGGTGATGAAGAGAAAAGATATCTTTAGACCTAAACAGGACTATTGACCCTTTTATATATATTACCAACCGAACAGAGGGGACGAGGGGTGCGGGAAACCTGTCGACCTTTGTCACGAAAGAGGACCGACACTGTCAACGTGACCCCATCACTCAACCACCTGAACCGGTCACCCCACACATTTCACCACCTTTAAGCATATTGGATGGATTCACACCATTGTAATAGATGAATTCAATAAAGATTCTTATATCGTTTTTATATTGTCTGTCGCCATATTAATGGTGTATCAGGTACCATCCATCCATTTGTGGTCATGCGGTTTTCATAACAAAAATTGAGTTTACCAAAGTGAGACTTCTTTTGGATGAATGGCCAAAGTTTTAAAATTTTTGTTGAGCCTCACATCACGTTTGAACTGGTGACAATTTGTGGGGTTAAATCATTCCCACATTCAAGCCAATATATCAACTGTCAGCCATATTTCCATACAAACAATACAAATTGTCAGCAGTTGTTCTTTATGTAACTAAATTCCCTTAAATTCCCTACACATCATTATTATTACAAACTATTCATTCGCACGAACAGCATCTGGTCGTGACGTTGGAAGTTGGACTCCTTCCTCTGAGAAATCCTGTTTCCATAACACTTCTTCTATATAGTTGGATTGCGTGGGGCAATTTTCTTTGCAGGTATATACATACAACGAACCCCAGTCGAGGGAGTCGGTAGCGACATGGCTGACGCCGAGATAGTTGAGGAGGGTCGAGAGGATTTGAAATTCAAATGTTCGTTCAGCTCCACAAGCTGAACATGCTGGTACATCGATGTTGGGGTCTGGTTTGCCCTTGTCGCTTACCCACAAAGGCTCAGCATCTTCCTGTCCGTATTCTGTCCGTGTATATCGAATCACTTGATCTGGATAAAGTTGAACTTTGAGTTGGAATTTAAGGAAGGCTTGGTCGACGTCAACTTTGGTATTTTCATAAATTTCATCACCAGCTGGTACCAAAGCACGAGTTTCGGTAGTGGAACCATTTTGGTCTTTTGAATATTCCAGTTGCGCATCTTCTTCCTCTCCATCCACACCACGACCTTCGGGTTCGCTCACAATTTCCTTCTCAGCGAATACAAATTGTCGTCTTTTTGCAGTGATGTCTTCCAATTGTGATTCTGATAACGTCTGACAGCAAGTTTGTTTATGTCCAGCAAATGTCCAATCTACCAATTGATGTTCTCGCGAACAATAGTATTCCGTGTGGCACTTTCCGCAGGTCTTTGTACCCCGAACACCACAAATGGCACACAACCTAGGTGCGTCAAACTTCTTTGGCTCCCAGTCTTCATCATCTTCCGAATCGGATTCTGAGCTAGGACTATAGTATGGATTTTGCCTTGGCAATTGATTCCGGAATACCTTGAAGCTATGTACGAGTGAGAGCAAGGTCTTTGATGCAAACACGGAGACAGATCAGCAGCACTTACCAGTTTTTCCAGTTCTTCTTATGGCAAGCACCATCCTTGCAACAAAATACGTATACTGTTCTGTGGTATGCTTCAGCAGGATGATCCTCCGGTGTATAGAGCTAATTGGAACATTGATGAGATGAGTCAAATGCAAAGCTTGCAGAATGAAGAAAATTAATCACCAAGATATACACTAACCTGTACGAGAAGATTCATGGGCTTTTCGCAAACTTGACATAGCACTTCACTAAGGATATGTTCTGGATTGAGCCATAGCTAATAGAGTAAGTTGAAGGTTACAATCGGTTAGCAAAAAAAATGAAATTTTCATATACTTTCATTACTGTATGCTGGAGACTTGACTTACTGGAAGACCACCAGATTTACTAGGAAAAGCCTCTGCTGACAGTGGTTCTTCGGGATCTTCTGCAAATCCCAGCTGCGTCACGATATTTGAAGAAGCACCAATGTCCTGGCTGTTAAGTTCGGAGACATCGGAATCGGATGCTGCATCGTCAATGTCTGAATGCCTGGACATTTTGTTACAAACTGTGGGTGTCGATACAGCGCAAAAAATGAATAGTATGATCGAAAAAAAAAAAAAATTGGATAGCGCTGGCTGGGAACTAAATGCAAGTCCTCAGTGGCTTATCGGCCAAACGCCCTTTCCAACTGAAGTGCAAAGTCTACTAGCATCAAGAAAAGGTAAAAGATATGAATGTGGACAAACCTCTTCTCTTTCAAAAAGTCTGCATCTGAGATTGATTCTATATTGTGAAAGAAATGCCAAGTGTTCCATCCAATAGCTTCTCTAAATACACAATGTTCATGACGAAGGCGTGATGCACTAACGGGTCTCAGCCATGCAAATATCATAGTAAAGTTGACCTGCAATCAGCCAAAGTTTAATGACCAAAAAAAAAGTCTATGTCTTGTATGTTACAATGATTACTTGTAAATTTATGAAGTTATCAAAAAAGAAATTCCATAGAAATGAACATAATTGAAAAACAAATAATAAAACGGGGATTCACACGGTATAAATCATCTCACATCTTGCTCTCCTTCTTGGCCTTTTGGCGTCTCTTTTCTTGTTCACGAAGGCTTAATCGGATAATACCTTCCTGTGCTGTAGTTGCAACAAGAGTGCCATCTCGTCGGAAAATACGACCAAAGCACAGACCACGGCCGGAGCTTGCACGAGGAGAGTCCATATCATACAAAAGCCTACAATACGCGACATCAAACAATATAATCGCGTCCATACCATACAAGAACAATGTAAATGAACCTTACCATTCATCGGCTCGGAAAGGAGCATGGAACCACATAGCGTGATCTAAACTAGCCATCATACCAATCTCCGTGCGGGCGAGACCAGAGGTTCGAACAGCAGTATGCAAAAGGTTGGCATCGGAAGCGTAGGCAAGAACAGCCTGATGAAGCACAGGGTCGTCATTCAACGAGCCGTGTGCCTTAAACCAGACCTGTTGACGATCGGATTTTACAGGAATAAGTCTAGCAAGTTCCTCAACACTGGCGACATGTGCATCTCTATAGTCGATGGGAGCTTGTTCTTGCAATCGCTGTTGAAGATAAGAACGATACTTCTCAGGGATTGAGAGATCTGGGTGGTTCAATACTTCCTCTACGCGGTGGTCTTCGGAGGGCAAAGTTTCGGGATCGGGAACCAGTGGGAAGGGAACTTGATGGTCAAAAGTAATACCGGGCTCGGCCACAGCAAAGCTGAAACTGGCCGAGAATATAGCTCTTCCCCTCTGCATAGCCTTGACCACTCTGGTTGCATATGTCTTTCCATCTCTCAAGCGTTCCACTTGATACAAGATAGGCATTTGGTTGTTACCCTATAAATAAATGTATAGTATCATTGGTTGGGAGTCGATTTAGGGCGGTGATCGAAAAAACGAAAAAACGTCTCTCAAAGATTACTTACAGGAAGAATGAAGTATGAATGCAATGAATGCAGAGAGAAATGACTCTCAACTGTCTTGGCTGCAGCCATAAGAGCTTGCGCCACCACCTATTGCATGGTCAACATACCGGCATTTAACCTCATTTTCAAATGGGATCTCCTTTCTCCTGCTTACCTGACCACCGAAAACTCCTCGAGCCATCAAAGGTTTCCACAACTGTTTGCTACGAGTCCAACCGACATCAATTTCTTGAACGTCAACAGCCTGAGCAATTAATGCACCATAAGGTTCCTCTCCTTCATCCTTGACTTTAGTAATAGTGTCATTAAATGTATTAACGGTAGGTAAGGACTTCATTGGTATAATGAATAAAAACAAAATAATGATAAGAGATAAATTGATGACACATGTAAATTGAGAAAACGGATTTTTATTTTTTTGGCAGAATTCAGCCGCAGCTCCGCTACTTTCTTCGCTGCTTCGAAGACTTCTTGTCATCTTGGTACACACGTGAAGCTCTACGTGCCACCACCTTTTCTAATACCCGCTTGCCTTCGCAGTTGGGGAAATTACTGAGGTCATAATATTGAGGTGCACAATCCAATAACCAATCAGCCTTGACTTCCGTGCATGTTCGAATATAATTTCGGGTCGTCAATACAAATTCATTGTACAAAACCCATTCAGGCTTGTGATCTAAGCAGCATGATGGATGAAGGACAACGACTTGATTATCCTTGACGGTGAGATAATGACCAGTACGTTCCAAATGGGCAACTTGCATAAAGTAACCAGAAACCATTGCCTTACGAATGTTTGTATAATAATTCTTATCTTCAAAGTTGGTAGATACCAGGTCTAAATCATACTGTTCCATGGTTCGTTTCAATTGTTTGCGCACGTTATCGGCTGACTTAAGGGAACGATGATTCAAAAAGTTATCATAGCACCATTTTGAGTCTTCGCCATTAGTCTTGTAGGCATGGTACGCGTTGAGTAAGGTGAGGTGATCACCATCTGGATGAGCAAACTGCGCCTTGGCTTCATCAGCTGCTTTTCTGGCTTCATTGGGACGAACGAAGATTTGAGGCACTATTGTTGGGTTGCGGAGAGTGAATTATTTGACATATACTCGTTAGTAAGATGCATTCGCTTTGAAAAGTGCTTATAAATTTACACCAAATACAGATAAGTTAATAAACGTAACATACCTGATAGCAAGGCTGTGATAGACAGGATTTCATTAGAACAGCGGTACGAGGGACTTTCAATCAACATCTTGGCGAGTTGTGGGTCTAGTGGGAACATGGACATGACTTCACCCAGAGGAGTCAAGTTACCATCATCATCAAGACCACCGAGATAGTTCAACAATTCTAGGGCACGCATTAAAGTCTCAGGAGCAGGAGGATCCATAAAGTCAAAGTGTACCAAATCATCAATCTTGAGTTTCTTGAGCTGAAGAACCACCGTTCCAAGGTTGCTTCGAAGAATTTCTGGGTATGTTTGTTCAATCAACTCTTTCATGAATGCATTTTCAGTATATAAACGGAAAGCCTTTCCTGGTCGTGTACGGCCAGCACGACCTGCACGTTGTTGAGCAGATGCCTTGGAGATTGGGGACACAAGAAGAGATTCAACTCGGATTCTTGGATTGTAAACCTTTTGTTTGGAAAATCCAGGGTCCACAACATACACAATACCATCAATGGTCAAAGATGTTTCAGCTACGTTGGTAGACACGATTACTTTACGACCTGGTGCACCGCCTGGCTTACGTGCTGGTGGCGCTGGTTCGAAAATTCGTTGCTGTGCGTTAGGTGGAAGACTAGAATACAGAGGAACGACCTTGAGGGGACCACAGTCGGTTTGCCTTGTTTGCTCATCGACCTCCGCCTTAATCTTTCGACACGCATCTTCAATTTCCTCTTCACCAGTCAAGAACACCAAGATATCACCTTCGGATTCACACAAGTGGATTTGAAGAACTGTACGGATGGCTGCTTCCAGATAGTCTCTTTCGGGTTCTGGAGTGTAGTAAATTTCGACAGGGAAGGTACGACCAGGTACACTGAGAAGAGGGGCGTTGTTGAAATATCTTTGGAATTTTCCGGCATCAAGTGTCGCAGACATGACGATGACTTTGAGATCCTTTCTTCGCTTGCAAATTTCCTTCACTAAACCCATAAGAATATCGGTGTTCAAAGTTCTTTCGTGAGCCTCATCAAGAATAAGAGCCGAGTATCTGGACAATGATGGGTCGGACATTGCTTCTCTGAGCAACATACCGTCGGTCATATATTTTAAGAATGTAGAAGGGCTGGTGTTATCTTCGAAACGAATATTGTAACCAACTTGTTGACCAAGGGGAACATCCATTTCGTCGGCCACACGCTGAGCTACGGACATGGCAGCAACACGACGAGGCTGAGTACAGGCAATTTGTTTTTTCTTGAGGTTTGGCAGGTCATCATAGACGAGGAACTGCGGAATCCTAAGAGAATGGAGAGTTAGTTACATAACCCAAGCCAAGTGTCCTTCGTATCGGACACAAATCTCACGTCTCATCTTCCCCAATGATATTCCCATTAACTTACTGCGTGGTCTTTCCTGATCCAGTTTCACCAACAAGCACAATGATCTGATTATTGTGAACCATCTCTAAAAACTCATTGCGCTGGGCATGGACAGGCAATTTACGGCGACCTTCCAGAATCTTCTTGTACTTTGCTGAGAAAGGTTGGTTATTGAAAGGATTAATATCGCCGTTTTCTACGACTTCAGCTTGAGTAGCCGTTGTTTGACCAGGGGTTAAGCCAAAGAAATCCTTTTGCGAGGTTTCATTTCGTGATTGTAAATGTGCCAAATATGGGTTATCTTTTGGATCCAATTCCTTTCCTTCCTTGGCAGTCTTGGACCTTTTCTTTGCACGTTCTTCAGACATGATAGGGTGATGATCTATATTATATTAATGGCTCTTGCAAGATTGCTGTAAGCCTTTGCAAAGCAGGAAAAAAAACCCTGCTTGATCGCAGGAAGTCAAAAAACGAAAAAAATCTGTGGTCACGTGCTTGTGACCGCCAAATCGCCTGTCAGAACATTTTCCAACAAATTTGTTTATTGCTTCAACAAGCGGGGTGTGCAATTCAGTTACGCTTTTTACACCATGGCATTACGAGTTTGGACACAACGCAGTCTTGCTCGAGCAGCGCCTAGTCATAGACTTTTCAGCTCTGGAGCCATTGTTAGCTCTTCCCATGGATTGAACAGATTGAAGGAGCATTACCACAACATTGTTGCGGAAGATCTCATGGTGTTGACATACGATCACAGCAAAGTCGCTCCACCCACTTTAAAGAATGCTGACTTGGAGGCATTATTGAACAACGCTATTTCTGAAAAGCTTGAAGAACCAGTGGTTACTGCTCCCAAGGTCGAAGAGGTCAGAAAGCGAAAGGGAGGGAAGCCTTTGAAGCCCATTGCACCTCTCAAGAATGGCAGCAATATCCCTTCCCTCGACAAGATTACAGTTCACGCCATGGTCAAGGACGCTATTCATCAAAAGAACCATATATTATCTGCTTTTATGGCATTGCAGAGCATTACAGCCACCAAGCCTGAGGTCATTTTCGCAAAAACCTCCGTTGCTAACTGGAAGCTAAGGTAAGATATAGATGCTGGACAGGATGAGAGCAATTACTTCACGCTAATGGTTTAATTAATTTATAATATTTTGATTTTCCCTGTATCTGTAGAGAGGGAATGCCAATTGGTGTTAAGGTCACTCTCCGTGGCAAGGAGATGTATCAATTCTTGGATAAGTTGGTGGAAATTGTCTTGCCACGACTGAAGGAATGGCATGGTCTACCAATGACATCTGGTGATGGAAATGGCAACATTGGAATCGGGTTCCCACCAAGTGCTCTTGCCTTGTTTCCAGAAATCGAAGGTTCATTCGATATGTATCCCAAGATGACCGGTTTTGATGTTGTTTTCAACACCACTGCCAATACTAATGCTGAAGGACGACTTTTGCTCTCTGGTTTCAACGTTCCCTTCAAAGGAGCAAAAGTTCAAGCAAAGAAATAATCGCTAAACCTCATCTCCAACCCATCCCTCCCACTGATAAATCCAAAAAGCATAATCAAAATTGTAATTTTCTTTCCATGTCACATTGTTTTTTGATATATAATCCGCAAAATAGAATTTTTTTTTCTCTCATTTGAATCGGCTGTTTGGTTGTTGGATGACGATTACCACATTTTATGCTATGCTGAGTAATGGTTTACGCCATATTATTGTCATTTGGAAAATCATCGCAGTTCATGTCCATCCATGCACTTTGGAAGATGCTCCACCCATCGCTTTTCATGCTATGTCTTTGCGTCTTCCTTTCATAAGAATTCATTGATTGCATTCAAGTCAGTATCAAAATAGCCAGTCAAAGTCAAACAAATTAGGTTAGGTGAGCTTTTTGTAAATAATGAATCAGAACGTTGTGGCGCTTGTTTCTTCCGATTTCCTTTCTTATTATTATAACTCATTTTACACCTAGCATCAATTCGGAATAGCCGCTATATTGCTCTGTTTCATTACAATGCCTGGGTTTGCAATTTGTCTTGTCATGTCTTCGTGACGAAATTTTTTGTTGAAGACAAGGCGGACTTTAATTGTTGTCAGTACCACTATCCAGCAAACATCAATTTCTAGCCATTAATCTCATAAATGTTTTTTTGAGTTCATTTGTATTACAAATGTGTATTTAAGCAATATAAAAATGATGATATATTATGGTAATAAAGAGATGCTGATTCGAATTTCCAGCGATTTGGTTTATGCAAATTGTCACTTTCGTCATATAAACGCAACATTGAGAAAAGTATGACCAATAGTTTATTCTATTGTATAAGTATCCCACAAGCTCATAGATGGACCAAAAATTTCATATTATATTATACGTACAATGGCAAACCTAGCATCGAATTTAGCTCAAAGGCAAATGGGGGAGATTCCTGTGAAAGTGGCAAACGAAGATAAGCAAGAGAATGCCGCCACCGATATGCTTGCCTGTTGCTGGATGGGTAAAGAAAAGGTCGAGATGAGACGTGTACCCAAGCCAACAATCACTGATGATGAGGATGTCATCATTCGTATCACTGGAAGTACAGGTATGGTACTTTTCATGGGAGTTTGAATAGAACCCTTTTTTTTTTTGTTATTAACCAGTATCGCAGTATGCGGTTCTGACCTACATTTGTATCACGGTGAAATTATGCAAATGAAGGAAGGCGAAATACTAGGACATGAATGTATGGGAATCGTTGAGATGGTTGGTCCCAAAGTCACTAAGGTCAAGGCTGGAGATCGAGTTGTAGCTTCATTCAATATTGCTTGCGGTACCTGCCAATATTGCCAGAAGAAACAATTCACTGCCTGTGAATGCACAAACAACAGTTCCGTCATGCAAAAATTGTATGGACATCGAATTGCTGGTGTTATGGGATATTCTCATGTAAGTGCATCTTGCATCTACGCTCACAAATGTAGAAACAAAAGATATAATATATCCTTTGTTTTTAGTTCTTGGGTGGATTCAGTGGAGGTCAAGCTGAATATACTCGAGTTCTATTTGGTAATACCAACTTGATCAAAATCCCTAATGACGTTCCGAACGAGAAGGCACTTTATCTTTCGGATATTGTCCCTACATCTTACCACGCCATCTGGGAAGCAGATGTCAAGGAAGGCGAAGTAATAGGAGTTTGGGGTCTAGGACCTATTGGACTCAATGTCTGCCAGTGGCTTCGCAATGTCTTCAAAGCTTCTCGTATTATTGCCGTGGATAATGTCCCCGAGCGGATGGATCTGGCAAAGAACAAGTGGGGAGTTGAAACCATAAACTTTGAAAAGGACACAGATGTCGTGTCGAAACTCAATGAACTTGTTCCCGCTGGACTTGATCGTGCCATTGACTGTGCTGGATTCCGTTACGCCAAGAGTATGATTCATAAAATCGAAAGAAGTCTAGGGATGGAAACAGACACCAGTGAAGTATTAAACGAAATGGTTCGCGCCACAAAGAAATTCGGTACTGTTGCTTTAATTGCTGATTATGCCGCTTATACCAATCACTTTTTGATCGGTGCGGTCATGGAAAAGGGTATACGCTTAGTCGGTTGCGGACAGGCTCCTATCCAGCGTCACTGGGAGACTTGCTTGTCTCATATCCAAAAAGGCAACTTTGATCCGACCATCATTTTGACCCACAGATTCCCGCTCGACCAGACCGACATAGTCTATCGTCGCTTTGACAAAAAGGAAGCTGGTATCATGAAGACCTATATTGAAACTCGCTTCAGTGGACCACAGATGCCTGGAACACCGATGCTTATGAACGTAGAGGATGCATAAAGGATAAATTGTGTAGCTGTTCCAAGTGTCTTGACGTACAATTATTGTGTTTGAATGTAAATAAACAAGCATGTTGTTGCTTTACGGTAATTTTTGGGCAATTTTACAGTCGCGGGGTCAAATCGAAAGGTCAGTAAGCTTTTCTCTCGAGCTGGACACCACATGGTAATGTGAAGAATGAAGCAATAATTTTATAAAGCTAGTTAACATGCCAGACTCACCATACTACTTTCATACTTTTGCCCAACGCTCATTACTCCAGTCCTTGGATATTAACGTTGAGCACTTTTACCTATTATTACGAGGGCATGCTTTCGAAAATGTTGACATTTCACAAAGAGTCAGCGATTATATCATGAAAGCTTCGCTTCCTATCAATACACAATTAGTACCTCTCATAAAAGAATACGTAAAAAGGTAATGAGCTCACTGCCTATCATGTATATGGCCCTGTCAACTTAAACTTTTCTCGTCTGTGACTTGGTTAGCATCTTCTATTCGCCACAAGTTCACCCCTTGCCTGAAGAATCTATAGCCGATACATTGAGTCAACGAGTCAACGTGACAGCCTGCCAAGTGATACTTTTATTTTATGTACTATATTACAACGAATCCATCCCGTCCCAATTAATTTCCGAATACCCAGGTATTATTTGTCGTCCAGCTGTTCACGTCGTTACCGTCGCTCCAGTCATTCAAATAAGATTTTCTTTTCATTAGCTTATTCGGCATCATTACTTGAAAGGGTCCCTATAAAGCACATCCTAACACATGCAGAACTTTCACCTGGCTTCAGTGACATATACCCTGATTTGCTTAGCTGTGTTGCAAACCAATTCCCTGAACTCTTTGACGTTAATGCCGCCCTTATTGAAGTCGGTAGCCGAGAGAGGGCAAATACTGAATCTAGATTGACATTAAAGCAGCCGAGGCGCGCTATCCATATGGACACGCTAAAAGGGCACTTGGACAAACCATCTGAGGCGGTGAGAGGTAAACACAGCTCACTCGCAATTATTACAAATGTTTCTCAAGAAGGATACTTATTCCGTTATGATTAGAATTAAGGTATGTGGTTACTTTACCACCTGCTGATCTTATGGATAATATCGATACTGTTGTCAACACAGTATTACCATCTCTCTTGGATGAACGGTACGTTTAAAAAGGGTGTGCTCAAGATGACCAGAGAGTGATATAAATATGGTGAATCTGTATCACAGGTCGTCCCAGACGGTACAGGAAGCATTTATGGCTGTTTGGGATACTATAAACAGCATCGCTCCTCGTGAACTGTGGGTGTCGACTGTCAATTGTCTTTGCACAAATGATATTCCATTCACGTAAGTAAATGACCATTTGGTTGATTTAGCCTTGTAGATTCTTGGTTTACCTAACTTACAACACATCAGACTTAATTCGCTTATGGCGGACCCGCTAATCTTATTCAAGGCTGATACCCGGATATTTCGATCACCTATACTATTTCCTATATTCTTATCTGTAAGTTTGACGCGTATGCTAATAATCCGGATACTGACAGAATTCCTACAATTTCTAAATTTTTTAAATCTCATTTATTCGTCAGGTGCTGGGTAGCTTAAGAACGGCCTCCAAGCACAAGGCATGGCAACGGTTTTCAACGGTGTTTGCACAGAAGGAGCAACTCTTTAATGCTCGACATCTTACAACTATGTTGTATGCGCAAGACGCGACTATACTTCAGTTTCTTCTTGAAATATGTCTAAAGAAAGAAGATAAGCCAATGGAACCGTTGGAATCAATACGTCGACAAATATGCAGTTTCATTCATGGCTTATTCATCGATGACCAGATCCTTCTGAAACTCCTGCACTTTCAGACCTACGATAAGAGCTTGCTACCCATGATGATGAAACATGTCCCTTCTATATGTGAGATTTCTCCTGGTATTGATATGCGATTGAACAAAACAACTAATGACCCCTTCACAGATATCACATCCAACTTTTTAGCGGAGCTGTTAAGGCAACCGCAACCGGAGCAGCAGGTGTTTGGTATATTGTTAGCAGGCTATTTGTTTGAGAAGTACCCATTGGAGAATTAGTAAGTAATAGTAATAGGATATACCAATGTACTATGAAGGCATTGACTGACGGATTTGCCCAGTGCGCAGTTAGCGGAAAAGAGTGTCCTCCCTAGATTGTCTAGACTAGCTTTTCCAAAAACAAGAGATGGTTCCATCCCTTCCATTCAACCTACTCCGTATCTCCTTGAAGCACTGCCTGCAACCCGTCTCCTGGCAGAGGCGTTTCCGCATCTTGCCCCTGAGATCCTAATCATCCTTAGCGGTAAGCCAGATTCTGTGAATCCTTCGGAATGCAATCCGCACTCACGCAGTTTTATTAGACATTTATTCCGCACTACCGGTGACAAAGGATGTGGATTTCTGGGCGGATCCTAAGTCGATGATTAGTGAACAGATTCGTACTCGTATAGACCAATTGAAGCCTCTTGTACAGTTCCAGGCGGACAATATGGACAATGTCAATAAAAGCACAATGTAGATTCTTAATTAAAAGAACAACTCCAGAAAGACAACCCCGGAACATAAAAGTACAAAAATTCAGTTATAGCAACGGTAAAAAAATAAAATAAAACATAAAAAATGTTAAATAGAGAAAGAACAAAAGGCATGCTACCAATACAGCTACTAAATTACAGATTATGTGAAATGGTACATGTAGAGTTCATATGTTGATCAGGCTGTTGCTTGTGTCGAGAACTGGAGATGGTGATGATGATCTATTACATGCTGTGAGTCTTCTTGTTTATGAGTCTCTGATTCATGAGATGGAGAAGACTGGTATGGTGATGAGAGAGATATTTGACTTGGAGCAGGCGTTTGATTTTGGTCATGGTCAAGTGCAGCTGGTTGGCTAATAACATCGGTGTGATGACGGTGAGCTGACGCATACACACCCAATCCAATGCCACGATATGATTGTGCTTGTGAGCTGGGATGCTGCGGTGGATCATTGTTAGATGATTGCCTTTGGAGCTCGTCTCTCGATGTAGCAGTTGCATTGGTGTTAGTGTCGATATGTAAATCTTGATACCATTTACTCTGTGAGTCCCACTCATTCGGTTGAGACATGTCTGTTTCCATAGACAGCAAATCGTCAGCAGTCTGATGGTCGATAGAATCAGCAGATATGGATAGTGGGAAGTTTTGCGAGTGGGCAGAAGCATGTGATGGCACTGACGATGGTGATACTTGCATGGTATCAGAGACAATGGGATCAGAACCGGAGGAGCGAGTTATTGGTGGTTGTGGAATATTGTAAGTCGGATATGGTGTGAATAGACGTATACGACGAGGTAGGCTTTGAGCATTCACATAGTAGTCATAATTCTGTAGCTTGACAGGACCATTTACAACAGGATCGTTGGATGGTAATTGCTGCACATCCCATTGAGGTTGGCCAGTAGGGTCAACTTGCAGAGAATCAAATGTAAAAGGTTCGACTCTATTAGTCACAAATTGGGATTGTTGAGAAAACACTGGATCTGAACCATTTCGAAGACTTTGAACAATACTCTCTGCTCTTTGATCTTGAAGCATATCACCATTCCGGTTACGAAATGCTGGCGATTTTGAGGCCATTTGTACCTCAGAGTGGCCGTGTCGTGATGCTTCCCTTTGTCCAACCGCTTGTGGCGCTTGGAACTTGTTGGTGGTGGATGCATTATTCACAACTGTTGGGTTTGCATTTTGCGGTGATTGTTGAGCAATATTCTTGGGTAAAATATCGTTTGTCATAGATAACGTAGCTCGAGAGTTAGTCACAGAAGTAGTAGGCTTGTACGTTGTTGCTTGCGCCAACGAGGTCTCCAGTCGAGTTATCGCCAGTCCAGCTTCTGGTATACTGAAGGCTTTGTTCAAATGCTTGAGCGCGACGATAGCTCGGTTGAACAAACGCTCGCTTAGCTCACTCTTGATCCTCTCCCGGCTATTCAGTTCATGGATGTATAGCTGAGCACTCCTCTCGGCAGCGTGGACAATTAAGAAAGGTGTGAAAACAATACTCGGATCCTCATAAACGAAATCAATTAGTTGCACAATGTTGCTGACTACAGCCCAACACCGACTTCGTATTGCTTTGTTTCCTGGTGCCATAGCATACGGCTGTAGCACGCGTACCTCAACAAGGTTGTAACAAAGGTGTAGGTTCGCAATCATGGCGCTAGATGGAGGTTGAAGTTCGTTGTTAGAACTAGCTTGTGGGAGAGGGGTCCATTGTAGATGCTCCGGTAGCATTCGAAGCCAGTTCAATAATTCATTGCTCAGATCGAGTGAGGCCTGCTCATGCTCTTTGGTATGGGGAGCAATAAAGAATTCAAAGTGCAATACCCGTTCGCATATTTGCATCAGTCGTATCATGGCGACGAAGCCATCCAGTACAGCATGGTCCAGAGCATTTTCATTTGGCATAGGAATGGGATAGTCCAATTCTACACTGTGACCTGTTATCATCAAATGTTTTCCAGACATAAGGCTATGTATCTTGTCCAGTACATAGCAACCCCATAGAATTCGTTTCCGTAGTTCCAAGCCGTATAGATCCAGATCGGCATTCGATGGTGTTTGAAATCCCATATCGATAGCCATTCGAAATGCCATGCCACTGTACATCCAAGACTTGGAAAGTGAAGAGAGGTTATCATCATGGTACAAAGACATCAAGCACAACGATGCGATTGTACTGAGTCGACATTGATCCAAGTATCCAGCAGCCATATACGTGGATTTTGTAAAAAACGTAGCTCCTGATGTTGGCGTTCCGGAAATGCTCGTATCTCTACCAACATGATCTGCAGCATGAGCAAATATGGCATTTTGAAGTAAAGGAGAGATAAAGGGATCAGATTCAGAGGAATCCTGCAAAAGTTGTTTCCTTGGCAATATAGCAAAGATTTCATGACGAAACTTGAAATAGGCAAGAAAAAGCTGTTTCTGTGTTGACGAAGCCAAAGAATTTGCATTGTGCAACCGGTTGGTTTCCGTAGGCGTGTTCGATTCAATATCCGAATACGATCGCTTAAAGAATCGTGGTTCTCCAATGCCTGGGCTGCTGCTATGTTTGGTATCGGAATCAACTGGTGTCGGTATGTCCTTTGTATCGTAATCGCCTTCGGCATTCTCGGCCCAATCCTTTGTATCGACTTTTCCGTCTTTCGCAAACGAGCAAGGTCGGCGGCGAACTGAAAGAATCGGATCAAAATTGGATTAGATTCTCATGATTTCCGAAGGAGACCGGACGCTTCAATGCCAAGGTACCATGCTTACCTTTGCACTATTTCAAGTGAATTCGTACCACAAAGAAACATCACGGAAGAGATATAAGGTAAGATTCAATTCGGTTAAACCTACTAATAAATAATCCCATTAAATACCTGCATACAAGGATGAAGACCGTCGCACTAGGCAGAGGTGAGAAATGTGAGTATGTAATGGTAATTAACACGCTAATCTGTATTATCCGGCGTGTTACCTTGATCTTCTTTTGTCTACAAGTATAGCATGCCCTTCCGACTTTGAATCTCTTTTGCTTATCCATGTCCTCGGGAGGCGTCATTGGATTATGAAAGCTGAGAGCATTGACGAGAGGTTTTCCGAGGCAGCCGTGTGGGGAATGTTGAAAAAAAAAAAAGCCGGGGAAGTTTTGTGCAACACTATCACCAATCAAATGCTTGAATTTATGATTGATCCAATCGGCTTCTAAGCCCAATGAAACCAGTAGAAGTTCGTGTTTTATCTACATGTCTATCCAATAGGAGAGCAAGTAACAAAACGGGGCCAAATGCCCTTAAGCTCAGGGTTAAACACTAGCTTCTAAAGGGTGAACAATCTTGTTTCAAAGGCATCTTAAATGGAATTATCATGGATGTAGTTATTCTCTTAGTTGACAAGTGCACTGAATGCAACAATTATAATTTATAGATCGTTACAACAATAAGAGGCAAACTGCTAAATTTGGCTATGACAAGTTGTTAAATAAGTTGAATAAGGTCTCCTAGGGTGAAGTACTGCTGCATTTTTCAAAATAAATACTATATGTATCTGACATGCTGTTGTAATAAATCAGAGAAGCGTCAAGATACACATGAATTATGTGTTTGATCGTCTATATCACGTCGATTGAAATGAAATGTTTATAGTTCTGGCTAATTTTCACTATGGAACTGATCGAAACGAGCCCCCTTTTTAAAGATTATATGTATAACATGGTAGCATCTGTTGTTTAATATCGAATCTCCACTAATATGTTTTGGAATGTGATATAATGCGTTTGTTTGGGATATTCTTTTAGTCTTTTACTATACATAGGGACTTGACTAAGTTATAGTTCGTACAATCAGATTGTAAACTGTTGACTGCCGCTTCACTCCGAGATTCTCCATTCATGGACGTCCCCTACACCGTTCCTAATATTGCAGTGTGTTCATGGCCACGGCCAATTGGGCACGACCGTTGAGGTTCAACGGATTTCATTGTCATGGATATCGTAGCAAAAGCGTTCAATCGTGCGATGAGCTAAGTCAAGAACTAAATCTCGCCACTTAACGCTAGC
This sequence comes from Umbelopsis sp. PMI_123, assembly GCA_021235465.1. Classification (NCBI taxonomy): domain Eukaryota; kingdom Fungi; phylum Mucoromycota; class Umbelopsidomycetes; order Umbelopsidales; family Umbelopsidaceae; genus Umbelopsis; species Umbelopsis sp. PMI_123. Next base: position 16,660 of record JAJSME010000035.1, on the reverse strand, counting down.
ATTTTCTGGCCACTTTGCAGTAACAGCTGAAAGAGGAGTACAATCCCTACATTATATAAAAGGATTGAGTAGATAATCAGTACTAACGATAAGCAAGTCTGCCGAATTCACTGTTTAAGCTAGTACAATTGAGGGTCGATCAGTTGCAGGAGGCGAATTAGAACAGTAGCAATTGGATGCCGTGGTAATATTGGTAATATTACATGCACAATGGATTGTGGCACAAATAACAACGATAAAAAAAAACACGTAAAGGTTCCTCTTAGTACTGCTTTAAATACCCCTATATTCCCTCCTTCGACCTTCTGCATCTCTTGTTCGTTCGCAATGCAATCCATTCCAAAGAGCAATTTTGCAGTAATTCGCTGGTTAAAGCTGGACCAGTTCGAACCAGAACGAGCTGTCACTTCACATTGGGTCTCCTCAAGGACATTGCTGTTCATTCGAACATTGCCAACATTGTACGCCATAATTGTGATGTTTGCCGACCTTGGCACAGCATTGCGGGACAATACTTTCATATATTTTGTCTGCTTCTTTACCAATATGACCTACTCTGGATTGTTTTCATACCTGGTGGTAAAGTATTTATAGTCTTTACAACTTTTTCAATTGTTCTATCAAAATTCCGCGCTAATTCCCAGCCATTTGCCACTTTGCCACAGTGTGTCTACACTCACCATATACTATATTTATTAACACCACAGCCTCATACTCCAAAATCTTTCTTAAAACAATGGCCTATTCTGAACTATCTCTTTGTTATGCTATATCATACTATAATCTGTTACAAGTAAGTCCTAAAACAGGAGGTGAGGCGCGCTTACTGCAATACATGAAGGTTTATTTACATTATGCCCCATAAAAGTATCGTTACTCCCGTTATTTTTTGGTCTTTGCTCGTTGGCTACATTGAAGCTGGTAAGACTTGCAACCCAGTTCCATTTTGACTTCCATGACTGTGTCGTCTTTGTGATACTGATGCATTTCATTCTCAATTAATCACTTTAGAGAACCCAAATGCTGAAGCGTGGTGGATAGCAAGTTCTGTCCATGCCGTATCGTTTTTCCAAATGATGAATGAAGTCATCTTCAGTAGGATGATTTGTGTTCCGCGTATGGTTCTCTTTCCACTATTCATCTTGATCCTGTACATGTGCTTCACATTTGTTATATTTTCCATATATCACGTCTGGGTCTACCCTTTCTTGGATTGGTCTCTGGGTGGCCGTGCTTCCATTGGGTATATCGTCGTCGCTGGTGTTGCAATACTTGCTTTCTTCATAAACTACGGTATCCACCAAATTCGTGACTTCATTGCAAGGCGTGTTTACCGAAACAAGGAGGAGTACCTGGATCAAGGAGTCACCACAAAGGATGACGAATTGGAGGAGGTGTAATAATAAAGCAGAGACTGATGACAAATCTCTTCACATACTTCATTATTTATTTTTGATAGCGATTAGTTTATAATTCGCAGAGTAATCAATTAGCCGCCAGATTGACATTAATTCATATCCTCTCCAGTTGCTTTCTTCAATCAAAAAATAGGATCTGACACTGCAAAGAGTAGTGTAATACCACTTTCTACTCTTTCTTTTTTTTTTTTTTTTGGTTCTTATGCTACGAGGTTTGAGTGCCGTTGCATTTTAGCCTGTTGTTCGACATGGCAAACAACCTTGAGCCATAGCTGAAATTATTCGTCAAATTTTGGGGTCTGACTTTTTCCAGGCTGAAGAATATAATTCTTATGGATGTTATAACTGATATCCAAATGATCTTCTTCTACAACCATGCATATGGATGAATTAAACTCATGTGGTGCACAATAAAGAAGTGACGTTGACTTGGCGCCACTGATGGATAATGTTTGCAAGGGGAGATCACAAACTTGCACATGGGTGTGACTGGGAAATCCATTATGTCGACTTTCGTCAGCCGGGTTCACCAAAACAAAATTCCGTCTCGTTTTGTCTCCAATGTCATTGATAGCAGACGAACAATTACATACCAACACGTATATATGGAGCCAGGAGAAAGACCAGGTCACCATTTCATTCTTGGTTCCCGAAAATTGCAAGCCAAAGGATCTCGACATAGTGATTGAGCAGCAACAAGTTAAGGCTGGCCTGAAGGGTCAAGAACCCGTACTGAAGGTCAGTTTATTGGATATAGACTCATTATGATAATGAATTTTATTATTGAATCAAAGTATATAGGGAAAACTCTATGCTCCTATCGACCACTTTGACTCGCTATGGCAGCTCGAGAAAAATAATGCCACACCATCATCCAACCCTTCGTCACTAACAGCATCACCATCATTATCTATTGCTTCATCTTTTGCTTTTCTTTCACCATCACATTCGCCAAACTCGAGTGTTATTTTACCTGCTCCGGCCTTGTCCGAGTCCCTGACTCTAGAAACCAGCTCGCAACATGCTTTGGACCCATCGTCACTCCCACCTTCTCTTCCTTCTTCCGCCGAGAATTCTCAGCCTAATTCCCCCATCGCTATAGCTACTCCTCCGGCCAGCTTTCCACAAGATACTTCTAAACGCTACCGATTGCTTACGATTCATTTGGAAAAGGAGGATAGTGATATGGAATGGGTTGTTCCCATTTCGGGAGGCTATAAAGGTCAAGACATGGATATGGACCCCACAAGTGCCTACCATTTGGGTGGATGGTTTGAAACCAGAATGGTGGATGCCGAGGTGAGGGAAATTATAGTTTATGGCGCGTATGATTTATATGCTTCTATGAAAGCTGACCTCTTTCAACGTATGCTAGCGAGCGTTCAAACATTTTGAGTCGGCTGCACTTCGAGGACATATCAAGTCCATGTTAAAAATAGCCGCTATGTATGAGGTATGTATAATTGGCACACCTTTCAACTAGCTAGCATAACAGAGATCATGATTTTGATATGCACATCACTCACAAAAAAATTTCTAACTCAGGTCGGAAAAGAGGCTATGGAAGAAAATCCAACTATGACTCCAGTATATCCGAGTCGGAACGCTGCTAAAGCTTTTGAATGGCACAAGAAGGCAGCCGACGGAATTGTCACGGCAGAAGGACAAACGATAGGAGCGCCAGATGCTGAAGCTTGCTATATCGTTGGCACTACCTATGCTGCAGGTTCAGAAGAAGCTGGTGTGATCAAAGACTATGACAATGCACTCATGTATTTCCAAAAATGCATGCTTACAACTGCAGCTCACATTGATTTTGACTTTTCCCATGGTGATGATCCCAATGACCCTCTACTGCAACGCAAGCCTCTTCGTATCTATCCTCCACATACACGCGATGAACGATACTTCTGCAGTGCGGCTTTCCAGGCAGGGTTGATTTATTTAGGAGGCTCTGGAGACCAGGAGCATGCAGCCCTTCATGTTAACGAGCCAAATCCTATACTTGCTATCGAATATTGGAAACAAAGTGCTATGCTTGGACACGCTCAGTCTTGTTTTAATATAGGTGTTATGTACGCAAATGGTATGGGTGTCACGCAAGATGTGTGGCAAGCTGGGCGCTGGTTTGGTCGTGCTAAAAAATTGGATGCTATTGGCAATTTGGATGTACCACCTGGTGTGGAAGTAGTAGAGTGGCACACGTCCAGGCCGTCAAGTGACCACCAAAACAAGAAGGCAAGTGACTCACGCACAACATCATCAACGGGAGCGTCTGGTACCTCATCCACCAGAAGAAAAAAGAGAAAGACCAAACGAAGAAGCCGTCAACAACAGCATGATCAAGATTTCATAAAATTGATGCTTGGAATAGGATCGATCGTAGCTGTAGCTGGTGTCATTACCTGGTGGGCTTTGCGTAAAAAGGATCAATAGGATAATTTATTCACCCATATCCTTTTTGCCTTTCCAACTTTAGTTGACCCTGCCTAATTTGTTTTCTCCTGTAAGCTTTTTTCCTACCACCCAATCCCCCCACCTAATAGACTTTTTTGTGTATGTGTATTTCCCCACATCTTTTACCAACAGTTAAATTTCGCACCGTCCCTGGTCTTGCCAAATCAAGAAAAAGCTTCTTACAAGATTTCTCGAGTTTCTAATAGCATCAATAAAGGCCACCTTCAACTGAATCTTTTCTTTCCCTCTTCCCCATTTTCTTTTATTTTTACTTTTTTAAGAAGAAGCTGGTGAGCAACCCCCCTTTTTATAGTCGACCTTCTCTAGATATAATATTCTATGGCATCAGCCGTCTCACCAGCGCCAAATACTAAACGATCAGCGAAACCTATCCATTTATTATATCTCTCAAACCTACCACAGCCTCCGACTGATCCTGTCCGACATTTTCTAAAGCTTGTTGTGAATGATCCGACAAGTTGGCACGCCGACCTGCAATTTGTGTTTGGCTACTATCATGTATATGCTCATAAAGGTGGGTGTTTCTATCAAAATAATCGTCTCATACAGTCTTATCTGGTTTGGTTATGTTGGATTAAAGTGATCTAACTCCACTATCTGTGTGTTCTTCTTCACTATCCAGCCGTGATCTACGCACGTACGAACGAAGAATGGAGGCGAATATACTTACCGGAGCTTCAACCTACGTCAGTGTCAATCACGCTCAGTCCCGATAGTACAAGCTATGAACACTTCAAGACTCTCATAGAATTTATGTACTTGGGATACTTGGAGGATGTAAAGCATCTGGTGGGAGTTGCGTTTAGAAACGATGTCACCGAGTTCACACGACTGGAACTTCCTGGCTTGGAAAAGAACCATGAATCCAGTGACTCACAATTTAAGCGCCACATCGAGACCATGGGGAGGAATGGCGTTGGTAGTGATATTGACATTATGATCGACAATGTACACTTTCGTGTCCACAAGTTCATGTTGTCTGCTGCGTCACCTTATTTTAATGCCATGTTTTCCGGAGATTTTGCAGAGGCGGCTGCAGCTATTATCCGGTTACCTGCTAACTTGTTCAGCGCCGAGTGCTTAAAATCCATCCTTCGGTATATTTACACTGGGGAGATAATACCATTCGAATCCAATACAACATGTCCCACAGAGCATGTAGAACCTCTTCCGAACCAAAATATCACTCTCAACCACTTGCCGCCTTCGTTAGCCGCCAAGCAGCAAACAATGTATCAGCTACAACGGATATGGATTGGCGCTGACTATTTAGGTATGACCGATACTTTGTGCGCCCAGGTGCTTCGAAACATGTATGGAATACTGCATAAGTTGGATTGCGTCTGCCAGGACTGTCAATCGCTTATTCCCCAGAACCTTATGTTTGCTCACAAGAACTCTATTCACTCGCTTGAAAATACTCTGCTAAAAGGCTTACTCAGTGACCCAGAAAAATCCGTTCCAACCATATGGGCTCACCGCCACTTTGCTAGAGAGCTTACCGACTCTGAAATGCGCCAACGTCTCGTAGCATACACTGTTGCTCGTGTTCATCGTCATAACGCCATCCAAATATTGTATGCTTGTTTTTGTGCTTCCAAGACACTAACTGTAAAAGACCCGTTTATTGCCTGGTCGCCGCCGTCGCACTCCCTTATTTCCTCACTCACGTCATACGCAACTCGTCACATTGCCGAACACTTCTTATTCTTTTGTACTGAATATCCTACGCTACTTTCGTGTGTTGATGGAATCACCTACTCCCTTGACTTTTTAGAGTTTCTACTACAACGCCTACTAGAAGATGAAATGGTGGACACTAATGCTGGTGTTTTATATCAAGGCATCGTTTTGCATTTAATGTGCAGAGAAGGTGTTCAAAGAAATTTAAACGCCAGAAGTATCTTGAACGTTGCAAGAGATATGACCGTCAAGTATATTGAGCGCAGATTACCAGAAGTGAAAAGCAGTGGAGCTTTGAATGGTCTCGACTCTTCTGTTCTGATCGCATTGGCTGAAGGTAATATTATGCTTTGATTTGCGTTTTTGCACAATAGAAGACTTTGAAATACTAACCTATTCCAACTTATCTCGATATCGCATTGTAAAAGATCTCTCGGTCCCTTACAAGACCCTTTCGAGAGCTCATGCCTCTGACAAACTTCCCAATGGATTCTTCCCTGGTAGGAGACGGTCATCTAGCGGCAGCCGGTCTTCCCTTAATCAATCGTCCATTCTTGTCGTCCGATCCTCTCTGTCTAGGAGTTTAGATAACCAAAGTTTAACAACATCTCAAAGAATTTCAAATGCTTTCAGCAAGCGCGGCTGGGCAAGGCGTGGGTCCGCTGGTTCGGTAGCATCGTCGGCTGGTTCAACATCCATGGAGTCCGCTGCTTCACTTCCCTCTAGTTTATCGGGCCCATCGTCACCTATGCTTGTACCACAGCCCCCAACCCATGCTACGGAGATCAACAGCTTTAGTAGTAGTGATATCTCTTTTAGTCCACTGACGCCACCAGCTTCACCGCCACTACCATGCGCAAATACAGCTCCACGTCCTTCAAGGCTGAAATTCGTAATACCTCCTAAGCCCCCCCATCAATCATCCTATGCTAATGGAACATACCAAGGACTCCCACTTAGGCTAGGTATGAGAGTAAGATTATTGAGGAGAACCGATGATACTGTAGGGACAATTCGATTCATTGGTGAAGTCGACTTTGCTGATGGAACTTGGATCGGAGTGGAGTTAGACAGAAGAGGTAAGCAAGCTTATTATTTTTACGGAATCACTCATTAAGGAAAAATGGTACTCAACATCATGTCGTTTAGTTGGAAAAAATGATGGCTCAGTAGACGAAATGAGATATTTCCAAACCACTGCTAATCGGGGTGTGTTCGTCAAGTCTGAAGATTTAGCTGTGGCACTGTAGACATTGTACTAGTAAAATATAGTTACATTATATAAAATTTTATTATCTTATACCGAGTTACAGCCGTCAAGTTGGAAAAATAAAACGGAGAGAACGAAACAAAGCAAGTTCAATACTAACAGGGAAACAAATCGGCAATAATGATGCAAACCGGTCACCCACAACACAATTACAGAAATGTCTGTTTTGGGTACAACTTTGGTGCGTCATATATAACATAGATGGCAATTGCGTTACTACTTGATGGCCTTGGCATATTGAATGAAGCACTAGCAGAATGAAAAGCATCAAAAGTGTATTATAAAAATTACTGATCTCATACAAAGGATCATTCTTTTCTTCTTTCATTTTATCATGATCGATTTTATTGCTGCATTCCTCAACTTTGCGGCCTTCATATTGAGCTTGTTTGCTCTTTTGGGTGATATCAGCAATGTTGGCTTCTTCAGAAACATCTATTATACTCGTGTCGATTTGATTGAATCATCCAACAATATTTTGAATTCTATCACTGGAGCAATTGGAATTCCAGACTATATCACTCTAGGTGCTTTTTCTTTATGTGAGGGGACAACGGGCCAAGGCATTACATATTGCAGTCCACCAAAATTTGGGTTTAACTATCGTAAGTACGATGTGCCTCTTATTTAAGTAGATATATCAAGATATACTAATTAGAATTCAATAGAACTCCCAGGATTAAGTGGAGATCTTGAAAAACTTATGCCTTCCATAGCACACCAAGACATCACCAGCGTTCAAGCTGGCCTCTTCATTCCTGCTGTGTGTTTAACCTTCTTATCGCTGATAATTGCTCTGTTCGGTCACTTCAATCGTCTTGCATCTCTATGTGCAGCCTTCTTGACTCTTGTGTCTTTCTTACTCACTTTGGCTACCTTTATTGTCGAAATTATAGCATACGATCACCTGAAATCAGCCGTAGGAGACCTTCATATCCCTACTATCACAGTCTCTATTGGACCTGCTGTTTGGATGACTCTTGGTGCAGCAATTGCCCTGTTTCTTGCAACATGCACTTACTTTTTGGCTTGTATTTGTGGAGTTGGGCGTAGCAAGAGACGTAGAAATTACACTGAGCCAATGAGTGAAAAGCCAAGAGGTTGGTTTGGAAGACGAGTGTAACATATACAGCCTCAATTACAGATGTCGATCGTATAGCGTACTGCTTCTATCATTCTCCAATACTAGGAATAAGTCCAACAAACTGATAGCTGATATTTCAATAATTAATTGCCTTATTCTTTCTTAACTTTACATAAACGTATTCATGGATATACCAGTGAAAATAATAAAGATTTTATTTTAGGTGGTAAATACAGCTAAGCAAAAGCAAACAGGAATGTTGAGTAGTCCTGCAGTTTTTCAGAAATTGTCTTCATAGATGGCATTAACCTACTTAGATTTTTAGCAGTAGAAAGATACAAAGCGATGTCTTCTTACTATTATAAATAAAACAGTTTACTGTTCAGTTATTAAGCATTCGGCTACTAAAAGTTTTGCAAAATTAAAACATCTAACATTTACAGATTTTATGTTTGATTACAAAATTTGATACAGGGTCATTTTTATAATACAATAACCCAGTTATTGTTGACCTCCCTATCTGAACGACGCCTTTACATAGTTCTTGGAAATACGTTTGCTACGCCCCTTAAAAAAGTAATCCTCCAAGACTGTTGAAAAATATGATTCCACCTTAGCTATGGCCAAAGGATAATAGAACATGATTAGCAATCTAAGCAAGACAAAAATGCCATCTATAGAAGCGTATACTTACTTGTTGGATGCCATCCATCCCACCATAAATATCTAATTATAGCAATAGAGCGAGGAGGTAAAGGGATTCAGAACGATATACAGCATAACATGGCGCACACTTTGCGAAATCAGATCTACACTTACTGGTCAGGCTGACTGCAGAGAGCTGTATCTGGATATATGCAAGCCTCAATACCATTATTAAGATTATAGGTAGTAGGATGTTGGATCATGTCCATAATCAATGCATAAGAGTTGAATGTAATAATTTCGGTATCTCTGTGATCCGAGAAGAAAGATTCAAGCCTTTCCACCACGTATTGATTGAAAGTTACTGCCAGATCATCAGCCTCATTATGATCAACAGTTGAGGAACCATTAGTAAGAATTGGAAGATAGCCAATAGGAGGAGTAAGCGCCACCAGGAATCGCCTGGCACCTTGGGTTTGATACAAAATAGCAAGCACATTGAGAATCGAGTCAGCCGCGACAGTCAGCTTTTCGTCCCTCTCCTCTGCTGGCACATTGGTGTATGTATCGTGGACATCGTTAACACCGAACCATATTGCGTATAAAGTGCTAACAAATGGAAGCGCCTTGCTATTGTTCAAGGATTTGCTATAGGATTCGAGTTGTTCTTGCGCATCTGGAACAAGTCGTGGTAAGTTGGAGTTATTAGCAGTTGCACCAGCGACTGCAAAATCGTAGAGATCAATTCCATGCGATGCAGACAGATATTCAGCCCATGTTGGCCCATTTGTTGCTCTTTGGTCCTAACAAGGAGAGTATGGGATAAGTAAAGGAGTTGTCTATTCAGTATTTAGGAGGTAGTTACCAATTTGAATAACTCACAAAATTATTTTCGATATATGAACTCGTTATAAGGGGGGCATCCCTAAAAATGGGCATATTCTTGAAATGAATAACATAACGAATTTGATCGCAAAAACACCGTCCATCTTACCCATTCTCTGTCCATGAGTCACCAAAAACAACCATGGCTTTGTAATATTCTTCGTAACAAAGCCCTTTCGTGAATCCAGAAGGGTATACTTGTGTGTCTTCCGGACACAGTACGGTTCTTGCTTGAGTCTTGATGATCAATGGACTAAGCAGCGCAAAAGGAATCAATAAAGATATCATCAAAGAAGATAATGACAGTAGGAGAGAAACCGATATTCAAAGAGACATAACACGTACATTTAAAGAAAATCAATGTAAGACATCTGATTTCGGCAAATAATATGCATGCCTTATGATAGGTCTTGCAAGGGTCAATGATGATTTGCACCCGTAAAGAAAATCCGCCAGGAGGATGTCATGTCCGGCCTATACTTTGCCCGAGGTCATCTAGCTTGCAGGTAACAAGAGGACTGATCACTGTGAAAAGTTAGGTCATCCGGATCGTTTGACAATACACTGTTGCCCAGCAATCTGGCACAACTGAGATGTTCCAGTTGATTATTTGCCCGATTTGAAATTTCAACGTTATAGGTTGCAGGTACCATAACATCCCCTTTTCATAGGATTTGTCAGTTTCACCGTCATGAGTTGATTCAAATAGTGAGGATGTGTCGATGTTGTCAATATAACAAACTTCATATATTTATGAAAATTTGACCATGAGTGGCAAAAAAAAAGATAAAAGTGGTTCATCTACCAGTTTAATACATAACGATTTTGAGCCGTTGGGATTGTGTAGTAAATGGGGCGCTATCATTCTCTGTTAACTTCTACATTATTTTTTTTTTGTTAATTATGCTTCCTTTGGATCAAGACTGAAACTTCATGCTTATACTCACGATAAGTCATCCATTTCATGAAAGCTGATACAAATTGCTACGTCGAACATGACCTTAACTGATGGTTCAGTCAGTTGGTGGTGGCCATGGTGCCGTCACGCGATATATGCAAAATTGCAATGCCACCTTGACCGGTAGAATAAACAACCTAAAATGGGAATTTTCTTTCAAGCCGACCAATTCACTCTCCTGTATAATTTCCAAGGATCACTATGAGAATTAACAAGATCAGATTGTTTAATATTTCTAAAGTTTGATAGAGGTTAAGATTGATTGAATTGAACTGAATCGGCAGTTCCTTGGATCAGGTCATTCCCCACGTGGACTGTCGCTTAACATCGCTAAGTCAGTCGATTGCGCTGTTTGACTTGTGTATGATGCCGCATCCCAGTTGGATGGTAAATTGCTTTAAAGGGTCATAATGTTGTGGGTAAGAATTGTTATAGTCCTGCATTTAAAGAATGATGAATATGGTACAATCGCCTCTGTTCACCCCAAGTCACCTGCTTAGAGCTCCCTGATCTGACCCCTCCAGATGTGCAATACAAGTAGATTGAATGTCCGCGGTCGCACAAAAAGAGAGGCTTCACTTATTTGCAGGACTCTCGACCCACCCAGTGAATTTGCAGTTGTTCCATTCCTTTTTCGCTAATGCTATCCATACACTGGGCAATAACTATGCTGGTCATACTTGTTCCCGTCCTTATGGGAAGCCCCAATTTTGCATTGGCTGTTGATCCCACTTCAGGTACATTTTGCGAATATCATTATTCTCAATGTAAATATTATCATTTAATAATAATCACTAATTCTTCTTTGCTCTCATCCTGGCTGCATTAGCGCAATCTGCAGCACCATCCTCGACAGGAACTAGCTGCGCACCTGTTAATTGCCCGTCCCAATGCAATCCAGCTTGTTCATCCGATATGGTATGCTCATTGACTACGATGTCTCAGTGTGGAGTTTGCCCTGCATTGGTTTGTGTTAGCAAATCTTCCAATTCTTCCGATTCTTCTGATTCCTCTGGGTCAAATGCAGGACTACTTCCCGGTCTAATTGGAGGCTTGGTGGGTCTCCTTGTTGTCGCAGTTCTTGCTTTTGGCCTTATTCGATACAAGAGAAGAAAAGCTCAGGGACTTCCATTCTGGAAATCTGGCGACACGCACAGTGAGACATCTGAACATTGGGTATGTATTTTTGATAAAATTTACTTTTGCATTATATGTTGGTATCCACAATCTAATATCTGAATTACTTGTTTTGACACGAATAGACCCGATCAGGTACCCAGTCCGCTGTGGTTCCTATCGCGTATATGCCTCCATCATCAAATCATACCCATACAGAAATGCAAAGTGCTAGCTTGGGGCCTGGCGCATCTCTTAGAAATTCACTCGCCCTCAGCAATCAAAACGACTATCTTCAACATCCCTCTACGCCCAATAGCCGCAATTCACGTTACTCCTCCCGATCTGAAAATCCATTTGCTGACTTGGAAGATGAAAGTACTGTTCAGCTCAAACGGGTAGTTACCTTGCGCAAGATGGAAAGCATTTCAAGGAAAGAAAGCGACGGTTCTCCTAATCTGGATGACGATGATGATGATGACCAATCTGTCGCCTCTTCGATTGTCAATCCAGTGACACGCAACGACTCAAAGTCTGCTGTTCAGATGCAAAGAGCTAAACCGACTCTGATGCGAATCAATACAATTAAAGTGGAAGACGGCTCTGGCGGCTTAAAGCGAGCTGGATCTGTACGGACGGTCCTCACTCCAGAATCTGGCTCGGTTGTTTCATTATATTCCAATAGCACAAAGCAGGCCGGTAGTGGACCAGATACGTCTCTTTCACAGAGTGTGACATCTCTGACTGCAGAACAAGCAAGTAACGATGATAATCCTTTTCACGATCGCCACAGCGTAAATGGTAACGATGAATATGTAGATGAACAGTCCAAGCAAGAGCGATCGGCTAGCATAATCACATCTGGCAGCCATCGTACTAACGTTACCGATAGTGTGATGTCTGCTCCGGGGGATGGAGAAATTACAATCTTTTGGGATGGCAATGGCGGCTCCTCAAGGAATCATTCTGAATAATCTGAATAGCTGTATTTATGTCCACTTCTTCCTCTATGCCACTTTATCCAACCATTCATTCTTTTCTTCCTTCATAAATCAATCTACAACATCTAAAATTGCAATTATGTAAAAGTGAATGCAATATCAATCCTGGAGAGGTAGAAGCTGAAGTAGATGCGTGCACGGCTGCAATTTTTGGTTAAATATTTCCATATGGCATCCGGAAATGCACACGATATTGACATGAGAGCATGTCATTATCCGCTATTGGTATTGCTCTTTGTTATTCACATATTTGTAAAAGTTTTTGTGAGCTATTAAGAATAGCATAGCAAGACGTATTAATAATGTACGAATACCAATCGTTAAATAACGTATAGCTTCTAGCCACTCTTCATTGAATATTACATCGCCTACTGGTGCTTTACTTTGTTCGAGAATTAAAGAGTTCTTTTCCATGTCTGGTGAATTGATTTGGTGTTAGTGTTCTTACTCTGTAACAATGTGCACAAGCTTGTCTCTTGAAATTCTCCAGCGCGGGACAACAAAATTTGGAATACTCTTTCTCCTTCAATCTTATTAACGCTGGACATAGTGAATTGCTAATCATTACCAGTAGCAAACTTTGCTTACATTGGAGTAATCATAAAAGAATATAAACATTGAATGTACCACGTACACCATTTTACAGGGATTAGTCGGCAACATTAATTAAGCATCGTATTCCTGAATTGCCTGGAGCTCATTGCCATCACAACGATCATCAAACACAACACTTCCGATCATAATATAAGTTGCCGCCATTTCAGGAGCATTTAAAGATGCATGATTTACTGCTATATCTTACATTATCAATATCCAACTATGTTACAGCCTTGTATTCGCCAGCTACTTTGTTTGACGGCTAAAAAGAACAGCCTGCTCATCATTTATCCGATTTCCCAGCTTCAAGCTTGCAACTTTGCCCATTCTTCAGGAAGAATAGAGTAGAAAACTTCTTCGCCAAATTCACTTTCTCTTTTCGTGCCTGTCAATTTGAGTCTTTTATCCAGCAATTTGCGCATTGGAATATTCTTGGCCAGCATGGTGGCGGTGACTTGATCCAGTTTCAAAACATTAAACGCGTAATCTATGGACAGCTTTACAGCTTCCACTGCATAGCCTTTGTGCCGAGCTTCCGATTTAATCATGATACCAACATCGCCAATCCTCTTGGTACCCTCCGTTGCAATGCCTCCGAAACCACCAAGGCCAATGACTTGATTACCTAAAGAAGTGTCCACCAAAACAAGATTCACTCGTCCAGGTACGTCCGATGCAGCTGATTCGCGCATTCTAGTAATCATTCCTTCAATTTGGGAGAGCTTAAAGGTACCGTTTCCGGCATGCGGGTCATATTCCGTATTACGTGGATCGGAGAGAAGATCCAAGAGCGCAGAAGCATCAGCTACCTCAGGAACTCGTAGCAAGATGGGAAGCTTGGTTGATTGAAGAACGGTATTAAGTTGGCCAGACATATTTATCAAGGGTTAATCAAACACAAATAAACTACTTATATATCCTTTTGAAAGGTGGTGGCGCAGTTGACTGCACTCGAAATCATATACAGCTACGGCAAAATAATCTCAAAAAGGAAGTCAGAGATATCACATACTTGAACAGGAACTGAAGGTGAAAAATATATCAATCCTAGCACAGCTTACGCGTTTTCATTGGAACCAAACTATCAACATGGTATCAATATTCGTGAAGCTTAGTAGGCTTTCCAGATGACTACAGTTGGATTTTCCAAAGTACTATATTTTATACCAGCAAACTAGCCGTTCAGGTTCCTATTTACACGCTGATATTGGAGAGCAAACTAACACTTCCTATCGCAAGATGCATTGAAGGCCTTTGGACCTGTCGAGCTGCATAAAGTTTCAACCTCACACTAGTGGAAGGTCCCAAAATCCTCTGGTACCGAAATGGCTGGAGAGTAAGGAGATACCTGCAGCTGCAGGAACTACGCTAATATTTATAAGCATGTAATCTAGATAAGCATAAATCCATAACATTAGTGTTTCACTAATAAGTGCCAATAGCGCTTTTCAAATCCGTTCAAGGAAAGTAAACATGCCAATAAATTTTTTGCTAGGGTTAAACACCAAGCAGCAGGTTGTTCCGCTTTCATTCACCTTGGGAGTTGAACAGCAACAAAGCTCTCCATGATCAAGCTGGAATGTAAGTCCAATATAGCAATGATAAGAGGCATCGGTGATTCCACTTTACTTACACATCAGTATCGTAAGATGCTTGCACCAAATTATCAAAATGTACCCTTTGACAAGTGGACACTCACTCTTTGTTTTCTGAATTACAACTGGCCCAATGTACTCCTCAGTTTGATACACTTGAAGAATGGTTAACAAAGCAATATTGTTTGGGGCAACCTCACGAGGTTAACTGTCAATTACCTCCCAACAGTTACCACAATATATTTTATAAGCAAGTGTTGTAAGTGCAATGAGTAAATTGCGGAACTTAAGAATATCCTGGAATGTATGGATATGGGCGAGAGGTAGGGATTGATGTAAAATGGAAGCGCAAATAAAATGAAAGTCAATTGACACGCATGTCTATGCAGGATAAAAGCTGGACAGTGACGATAGTGATTGCCTTAAGCAAAAGGCTGTCTCTCACTGCAGTGCAAGGGTATTAGTATACACGACTTTATAATTTTAACACGCAAGAACTGATTGAAGATATTGATTGGATGCTTTCAATATATTCTTTCCGTACCACTAATGGAATGAATTTATGAATGACGTTGCCCTCAAGCTTGGAGGAATAGACTTGTGCTCGAAAGTCTGTATTCATTGAAAATTCAGGAAGCATGTCCTGTCACACAATCATATCCTTCCAAAGCGATCAACTATATTAATACATCAATATTAATCTAAAGTCAAGTACAAACATCTGGATCTCGTCATACAACAAAGACAGGTAAGAAAATTCACGGTGATAGTTTAGATGTAATCAACATTGATACGCCATATCGTGAAAATCAGAGATATCACAATGAAGCTATTATTATTAAACGGCAACAACATGGTACCTTCAAGAGATGTCCAACTGCTTTGAGCAGGAATGGCTTAGGCATTGAGAGATGATCAATTTTTAATACCACCAAAATCTTCTATATGTATCTTGCATGCCGTGTCGATTACATAAGCTGTTCTTGACTCAGAAATGTGATTGAAAATGATGCAATTCTTCTTGCCGTGCTTGTTTAAATCTCTTTTACAGTTATACTTGCGTACTACAAAACTGGGAAGTGTCAGCGGAATGAACATTGCCAAAGTAAGAAAAAGATTACAGGAGACTTGCACGGTTTCCTAAATTATTTAGTTGAAGTGCCTTCCTTGTATCTTGACTACAATAGTATGAAGAAATGCATTATTCCAATAAAAACAATCACTACTATTTATTCTGTTCGGCACTCTAACTTAACCTTCGACTGAAGCGATCGTATTTGATGCGCACGTCTTGTTATTGCCTGAGATTTATGGGGTGTGGTGTTACCCGTGTTTTGAAATGTTTGTAACAGACTTATTTTGATAAATGCTGTGCCGAGCGTGCAGCAGTATTATTAGAAGGAGAACAACATGCGATATAACAATTTACGATAATGGACACCATCGCTGATAGTGCTTAACCTACGACATCTGCCAGTCATGCCGGCACCTTCTGATGATATTCCCGATTTTTCCTTTAGGAAGAGTAAAATATGAAATTTTCAATTGTAAAGTACTGATATCAATTTATCAAGTTTGACACATTTAAATCTATAAGCAGAGTCCATATAGTAGCAAAACTGCATGTAAACGGCCATGTCATGTAACTGTTAAGCTAGCAGTGACGGTGTTTATAATTTGGAAAAATCTTAGCAGAAAGTGTATATCACACGATACTGTGTGAGTTTCCAGCCATTTGATTATGAAAAGTGGTGCTCACTACTTGAGTCATCCTTGATGCCAAAACAAAGAGCAATCAGGTTGTCCTCCGTTGAGTAAAGTCCCGTGCATAATTTCATAGCTCTTTTTGCATGCCAGGCGGATATAATTAAGGTATTTATTTCTGCTGAGTGCAGTTAGAATGTACGACGCCATAAAAGAAGAATCCGCT
>JAJSME010000034.1:0-98667 GCA_021235465.1 Umbelopsis sp. PMI_123 | reverse complement strand
GGGTGAAATGCTGATGTCAGCCGCGAGAAGAGGTAATAAAAACCACCCCAAAAATTTCTTCCTCTACCTTTTTGTCTTTTTCGCCTGTCAATAATAATGAAAACAAAACGCGCGTACGTTATAGCTCTAAAACGCTATCTTGCCAAAAAAAGCACGCCATACGCAAAGGAACGCCCTGCGCGGCCGCGCCAACACCGAAGACCGCCTCGCTGGCGGCCACGCTCAATGTCTGTGGACGTTCCACCTCTTGATGCCCGTATGGACATCGATGAGCCTTATGAGCTCCAAGAGGTGGAAGTCCCAGACTGGTGCTGCCAGTACCACCCCGAAGGCATGGACATATGCCCACCGTCGCCCAAGGTGACACCAGCCTCTGGGGGGAAGCGCGCTATTATACCTTTGACACGTCTTCATCGCCGGCAGGGCGTTCCCGCACGTCCCCTTTCCGGAACTTCGTGTCCTGGACCACCTGTCTTACCTCTGCCTTCCTTGCCTCTCATGGCAGCACCTTCGCTACCTTCTTCGTCCAAGGTGACACCAGCCTCTGGGGGAAAGCGCGCCATTATACCTTTGACACGTCTTCATCGCCGGCAGGGCGTTCCCGCACGTCCCCTTTCCGAAACTTCGTGTCCCGCACTACCTGTCTTACCTCTGCCTTCCTTGCCTCTCTTGGCAGCGCCTTCCCTTCCTTCTTCGTCTTTGCCCTTCCGACGTCGTCGATCGCGCTCTCCTTCCCTTGCTACTCCCTCCCGCCGACTTCGACGTCGCCTAAACCCTCCTTCCGATCCGTCTATGGAAATTGCTGGCTCAGTTTCGCCTCCAGCCCCACTCCTCACCAACACAAAGACTTTTCGCCGTCCTCCTTTGGTCCGGTCCTCCAAAGGCAGGCTCAACTTCTGTCCTCTCCTTCCCGTCTCTGTTTCTTCTCCCCCTTCCTCTCCTTCTGTATGTGCGGCCAATCTGGCAGCATTTACATCTGCTCAGAGAAGAAGTCCCGTGGCATCTTCGTCGCGAGAGAGCACTCCTCCACTGCGTTCACGGGAGGGGACCATGTCACCTCTCACTTACGAAGCTCAGCTGAGCCCTGTAAATGGTCCCCTTTCCGTGCATGTTGATACCGTTGAAGACGTAAGTAACTGAATTTTCGAACAGTACAGTGTGATTTTAAAGCTATTTATATTGACGTTTATTTTTATTACCAGGGCATCAACATGGTCCAGCCCTTGCCCGATCTCCAAGTGCTGGACGAAGGCAGTTCTCAGCCTGGCTCCCATGCGGTTGAGCTGGAGGAGAACCTCCGGCCGCCGCTCGCCGTCCTTGAGGACTTTGTCCTCATTGACGTAAGTATTTTACCATCATGCTGACATAAAATATACATATACTAAAAATCTTATCTTTCCACACCTTTCAAACCAAACATAGGAGGCTCCAAGCGACGGTTCGGAGGTTAGAGCCACTGAGATTAACGATCTCAGTGGCTAGAGGGAGCGCTGTAAGTCTACTGTGATACTTCACAATATTCTAGTATTTGGACTCTTGCTAATCACTTCATTATATTTTGTTCCCGCTAGGGTCGCTCTCGCAGAGAAGCTCCTAGAGCTTGTTTGACTGGTCCATCAAGAACAGCATTGTAAAGTAGGTAGTACTTAGTGCTTTGGGACTTTAAAACATTCATCAACTAACTGGTTTTCCTCTTATTTAACTACAATAGATCTTACCAAAAAAAGCATAAAATTTAAAAAGTAAGAAGCCAACGCTACCGCATGAGTCCAATCTTTTAATATTAGACCGTAGAACTGACTACCTTTTGTTTGAAGACCAAAAAAAGTATAAAATTGAAAAAGTAAGAAACCAACGCTACCGCATGAGTCCAATCTAATAATATTAGACCGTAGAACTAACTGCCTTTTCTTTGCAGACAAAAAAAAAAAGTACAAAATTGAAAAAGTAAGAAACCAATACACTACTAACACAACAGTACAATCTTACAAATATTAGACCGTAAAACTAACCACCTTCTCTTTGCAGTCAAAAAAAAAAAATTTAAAAATCAAAAATCAAAAAAAAAGAAATATCTGTTCTCTTCTGTGCCTTCTGTGTTTCTGTTGCTTTTTGCACCTTCTGTGTTTCCATTGCTTATTGTACCTTCGGTGAATCTGTGCCTTCTGCCCACCCCTTTCTTTTTTAACCAAAAAATGCTGTCTTGATGGATCTGTCGTTATCCTGCGGGATAAGAAGTAAGTATACTTTCTGTTTAATAGGTATGACCCCATCCTCAGGATGTGTTCTAATTATTATGACCTTTATAGTTCTTGCCGACCTCTGTCTGCATCGTTCTGGGGGCCTATTTTGGCCCTCTCATCTGGTCTCTCTGGAAGGTTCGCAGTGGTTGTCCAATGCCACGATGGTAAGTTATTGATACTTGATCTCCTATACCAATTGAAATGGTATTTACAGGTCTACTCTCTACAGAGAAGTGTTGTCGATCGGTTAGTACTTGACAGATTCGGATCGCTTGCGAAACGAGTACTGTCTGGCCCTGGCTTCACTGGATTGCCGATCCTTGCTGCGGCTGTAGCCTTCGGATGTCCAGGCTTGGACGCGTAACCACCAGTTGTTCGTCGTTTGTCTCTCTTTGGCTCCCTAGATGTAATAGAACTTCGAACTCTTCCTTGTTCTTGGATGCCCTATTCCTTTGGAGGTAGTTGTCAAACCTCTCAACTACCTCCACTCTTGCACTCAAACCAAACGCTAAGTGAATTGACATGACCACAAATGCTTAACTGAATATGACTAACCTTTAGAACTTTGCTTTGCCGGCATAACCACTGTTCAACACCAATGCTGATGATCTAAATTCTTAGTTGAAGCATTATAGTTGCAGTGGTATGCCGGCAATTTCGGGTACCTTCCAACGAAGTACCCCCATAGGATAAGGAATGGGCATCCCATACTTGGTTGTTGTTAAGAAGTCAAGAATTTCAAGGCATCTATAGTTTCAAGATTGCTTTCTTCGGCTTCTGGCTGTGCGTTCTGTAAGACCTGGAGTAACCGTTGGTTTCAGTTGTGGTAAGTGATTGGTATGAAGGTGTTGTTCAGTGGTTCAGCGGGAAAGGAGTAGCTCGCGTGAAGATGAAGTCTTGGAACACCTTTCGCTTCACTTTCTCTTCGTGTGTGGCGGACTTCCATTGCAGTGGCAGTTCCTTCCAGGGAGGCCGTAGACCTCATGTTAGGCAGGGTGGGTAGGTGGGACATGAGGTGTCTCCTCCTTCGTCATTTGGAGATCCAAGACTATTTCGTCTATTTGGACTTCTGGCCTTAGACCGCTTGTCAACGTGGGTGATGGGTGGGACATGAGGTGTCTCCTCCTTCGTCATTTGGAGATCCAAGACTATTTCGTCTATTTGGACTTCTGGCCTTAGACCGCTTGTCAACGTGGGTGATGGGTGGGACATGAGGTGTCTTATCCTTCGTCATTTGGTGATCCAAGACTCTATCATCTGTTTGGACTTCTATAAGCTGCATATCAAGGACATTTATGCAGTCTTCAAGCATGGATAAAAGGAAAAGGTAAATATTAAACCCCTCACGTGTGACAAATTTATCATTCAAATATCAGTCACTAACTTATCAATCCATTTCTCAGCTTCACTTTTTTCCTCATTTTCTGCTATCCAATGGCACTTGTAATGCAAGCACTTAATTAATAGTTGAAGCGCTTCCAATCCTATTTGACAACACAGTCGTATATTCATCATTCATATCAACATGGAATATTCCAGCTTTTTTGCAGTACCTTGGTAAGCATGCAAGCATATATGGATAGGGAAAACAACGATCAGATTCTAACACTAAATACACTATAGGGCAAGTACTTGTAGAAAAGCTAGGACATATTCAATCAACATTGACATGTCAAAAGCCATACTGAATAAGCTGGTGCAATACCTCTTTGATCATAATGTATTTCATTACATTCATCTCAACCTTGGTAAGTACGCAACTGAATATGATCAAGATTTCATTTTAGATTTCATAACTCATCATAAAAATTCATATTAGATCCAATATTATGGCCAGGACATTTAACATGGAGAGAAAGTTTATTTGATCAAGCTTTCATATTTATCAGTCAAATCAGTATATAATCCTTCAGCTTTCTCAAAGTACCTTGGTAAGCATGTTATCATGTAAGGATAGGGAAAACAACCATCAGATTCTAACTCTAAGTACCCTGTAAGGCAAGTACTTGTAGAAATGCTAAAACAATTTTAAACCATTGTCGACATGACAAAATCCATACTGAACAGACTGATCCAATACCTCTTTGATCAAACGTATTCCAATACATTCATCTCAATAATGGTAAGTGCAGAACTGAATACGACCAAGATTTCATTTTAGATTCATAACTCATCTCATAACCCCATATTAGGTCCAATGTCATAGCCAGTACATTTAACATGGCAAGAAAGTACATTCCATCATACATTAATATTCATCAATCAATTCAATATATAATCCTTCAGCTTTCTCACAGTACCTTGGTAAGTACTCAATCATGTATGGTATAGCGAAAATATCGCAGATTCTAAAACTAAGTACTCTGTAGGGCAAGTGCTTGTAGAAATGCTAGGACATATTAAAATCAACAAGGACGTGTCAAAAACCATACTGAATTGGCTGATGCAATACCCCTTTGATCAAAATGTTTTCCAATACATTCATCTCAACCTTGGTAAGTACATAACTTAATATGATCTCGATTTCATATCAGATTCATAACTCATCTTAAAAATCCATGTTAGTTACAATGTCATAGCCAGTACAATTTGCGCCACACTGTTAACAAAAACTTTTGTGGAGGCGTCAAAAGGTATATAAAACAAATCATAACTCCTTCACATCTATGTGATGATATCTAATCAGTAGCATGGTTTCAACATTATTTACAGTCAATCCGTATGCACTTCAAGAAAGAATTTATTGGCTTTAATAATCAATGACACGAGAGATCTGGGACCATCCAGGAAGACTGTAGACCTCATATCAAGGGTGGGTGGGTGGGATATGAGGTGTCTTATCCTTCGTCATTTGGTGATCCAAGACTCTATCATCTGTTTGGACTTCTATAAGCTGCATATCAAGGACATTTATGCAGTCTTCAAGCATGGATAAAAGGAAAAGGTAAATATAAAATCTCACATTTATGGCAAATTTATCATTCAAATATCAGACACTAACTGATCAATCCATTTCTCAGCGTCATATTCATTCCACATCTTCTACAATTCATACCTCACAGTGTATGCTTTCGAAGGTAGGATATTTCTATCAATGCTTCTACTAATACTACTGTAAGAAGATTCTAATCTAAGCTTCACCTCTGTTGTACAATATGCACTCAAGTAAGGTGCTAACAATCAAGATTCATCCTTCAAATCTACGGACCACTCTCTTCTTCTTGTATGATAAAGTAATTAATATCTTACTCTAGTGAGATCAAGTAAGGCCCATGGTGCTAACTAACTGATTACACCTAGGTTTATATATTCAGGAAGCACCGTCATCTGAAAACAAACAAAGCCATAGTTTCAAGTAAAATCTATTATATCTACTTTCAAGGTAATTTGAATCTTTTAGGCATGTAACTAAATATTTGACTGAGACTAATACGCCTATCGTTTAGGATTACTACATAATCAGTAGCTTTCCAGGATGAGGAATACAGAACCATTGGATTCTGGAAACACTTCTATTATCCTCCAAAGTGCCTTGGTAAGTCATCACATTACCTTGCAACGGTAACCAACAGATCAGGTTTAGAATACGAAGCTAATGAAAATTAATGCAGCCTTATATAGCAAGCACCTTGAATAATAATTGAACAGCTTCCAACTCTACTCGCTACCTCAATCTTATATTCAACAATCTCTTGATTCTTCAGTGTTCTCACAGTACCTTGGTAATTACGCAACAGAATATGATCTAAACATCTTTTAGATTCATAACTCATCTTAGAAACCCATATTAGGTATGTTAATGAATGCCAAGAACCATATGTTATTACTCTTTACTCACACACAACTAGCTGTCCAAGGCTCAAAAACATCAGAGAACAAGTATAAACTTGTTCAAAAGCACTCAACAAAGGTAATTATACGCTTTTCAAAAACAATGTATTTTTACTTGTAACTTATCCACTATCCAATATAGCATTACATACCTCAAGCCACTACCGCAGATACCAATCCATCAAAACGGTAGATTAGTTCAAGGCAAACACATGAGGAAAACAATAATTCAAGAATGCAATACACCAAGTCTCTGATGTCTCAATCTTGGCTTACATCATCCACCTTCAAGATACAAAGTTCAAACATGGTTAATATTTGTATCAAATAACACAAGTCAATATCAAGCTGAGATCTCTGAGAACACACTTCTTCGCGGTCTTTTACTTGGATCCCTTGTCACAAGACAAAAGTTTATTAAAAAGATGTCATCAAGGCATGAAACAAAATCGGCTAATTCAAGTACATGATTTAAACACTTGACACTTCATTATCCCTGGATGTGCACTATCAATTCTAACTGTACAAGTGCATACAACGTTATTATTACCGGGATCTCACAAATTCAAGCACTCAGATCTAAGTTCTATTCTCTTTATGATGTCTTCTCCAACGTACAAAGCCTAAAAATGGTTAATATTTGTACACGGATCCCTTCGGACGCGGTATCATCTTCCAATACAAAGCCAAAAACCGGTTAATATTTGTATATGGATCCTGTCAAGTCCGGTATCTTCCTCCAATACAAAGCCAAAACAAAGATTAACATTTGTATATGGATCGCTTCAAATGTAGCACCTTCTTCCGATGCAAAGCCAAAAAAGCGGTTAATATTTGCATCTGGATCTCTTCAAATGTAGTACCTTCTTCCGATACAAAGCCAAAAAAAAGGGTAATATTTGTATCTGGACCTCTTTATAAAAGTCGTAAACTATCTTCATATAAAATATCTTTCGTAACTTTAAATTACAATTGGTTTGTGAAAGGATATGATTGTAGATAGGTACCACTGGAACGTTTCATCTTGCATGGGAATGCATTAACAGACACGGGCTTCATTGATTCCTCGGAAAACGAAAGCATTACTATATTGTCTGGCATAGATGGTAACTTCCAATTTGAACACGGTTAAAGGTTTGCTAGGGTCATACTTTAACAACAGTGCTTTGTGAACATGAAATTTGCAAAATATTTTATGAAGAGCCTTGGCTCAAAAAATTTCAAAAGTGCTGACAATACCAAAACAAAGGAAAGTAGCAATAATGTCAGGTTAGTCATCAATGCATCGAGCATTCATATCAGGAGATCAGAGGAACAAAGAATGCATATATAATCACAGAAGGTGCGGCAAGTGCTACATAAAGGCCTTTCATGTAATGAAATATGACCGACAATGATTCAAAAGAGTTGTTTTCTCATACATTTGCTGACACCAATCTGTCAAAGTCAACATGTTTAAATAAATAGAATATCGATACCATGTCAACGATGCTTTTTAACAATCAATTTACAGAGATGGATGTCGGCATAGCCCTTTGGTTTTGAGAAGGATGTAGAATGAGGTAAGTGAAAATGGCCTTGTGATTAGAACCTTGGATGGCTTTAGAAAATCATCACTCACTTGCCACCGTACTCAGATGGATGAGCTTCTGTCAATCTCGACGAGTAATGAGTGCTGAGAAAGTAAGACCTCTTGGGAATGCTTACCATTGTTCAGTTACTGGTTGATGTACAGTAGCATCAAATCATCATAGATCGCGATATCTCAAGATATTTGTTGCAGACAGCCAAGGTCGGTAGGTACAGTAACTGGTAGTTTGCTTTAAGGAGGTAAGTCAATAGTATTTCGGATGGTAAGTTGCACGGTATTCATTAATGACTCAGAAACTATCTGTATCTTTTTGAAATGTATTGTATGTCTAGTCCGAAGGGCTAAACAACCTCCAGGTATGACTTCTATTTCATCTTTTCCTCTATTTCTGGGCGGATTTCAGAGTAAAATTTTTTATATCAATGCAAATGAAATAATCCAAAATACTTTATTGATGCGAGCTACGCTACGGGAGGGCAGGGATGGGTGAGTCATATATGAGGGAGCTTTTAGTCCCTTGTAATAACATACAATGATCACTTGAAGGGTTTTGTGGGGAAGAAAGGTGTGAAGGTCATGGTATTTAAGTGACTTGGTATTTTATCACTTTTGATGAAGCACAGGTGATTTTTTTTTCTTTCACCGCGACTTCACAATACATTCTATTCTTTTCACCTACTTTCTAACTTTGTCTACCCCAACATATCCATCCATCCAAACCTTGTAGCATCATCTCAAGCTATATGCTACTCGTCATTATCATCTGCACTAAGGTACATACTACTTTGAATCTCACAATTTTACGACACTCCAAACTAACAACTTTAGTATCTCACCTTTTTCATAACTAACCCAAACTTTTTATGACTCTATCATCACCAGAAGGCATTACTGAACATCGCACACTCGCTATAATTGCGAAATTGGAAGGAAAAAAAATCCGAGATTTTGGGGTATACATGCTATGTTAATAATTTTTATGACAAAAGTAAGCGAAATTTGAACAGTGTGCAATGAAATAAACTGAGCAATGAAATAAAATGATCTTGTTTAACAAATTGGCACTGTTTGCCTATTTTCCACTTATAAGTCCACTATTAAGCTTCAATTAATAATCCATAGAATTTATCATCTTAACACTATGATGAAAGGCTATTGATTATGCTTAAGTTTGGGTTGTTTATTTAATTACATTCAGAGGAGCAAGTATGAGAGGGGGAACTTGGAACATAAAATTTTATGCTGTGCAAGACACACGAAATTAAAATTTATGGTGCTGAAATATGAGTTAAAGGCCCATAATAAGGCTGCCCTTACGCCTTGACCCACCAAAACGTTGGCAGCTTTGAAAACTATACCTTGTCAATACTGAGCAGATGACTGATGTTATGTGGGAGTTGCAAGTTTAGGTCAGGAATATATTATTAGTGCTGTGGCCAGTATTGTCTGAAAAAAAGTAGATAACATGGTTTCTCTCAGTCAAAATACCGCTTCCAATGATGATAACGCTTAAAACGATGTCTGTTTAACATTTATCAAAAGTCTGGATAGTTTCGAGAGCAAGAAGTTGGCTTGTGAATATTTTCTGAAAAGTCCAAGTTATCGTAGATTTGACCGATTGAGGGAAACATGGTGTTTCTCAATGGTGAGATTTCCCAGGAGCTTAGGATAGCGTTGTTATGAAGATGAGAGATATGCCTCAAAACTTGAATCATGAAATCAAGAAGAAATGTTGAGGTGGATGAGGAGGGAATATTTTTCTGGTGTGAAGGTTTTTGAGGAGCACTATTTTTTAATATGCCAGTAGTGGGTCAAAAAGGCTTGTAGAGGCTCAGTGTCAAGGCTGGTGTAAAGAGCATAACCTAGAGGCCATATTTACGTAGGTGTCTGTGAAAAATATAAAAAAAGGGTGGAGGTATTGATAGCAAAAAAGGCGGAAGGCGAGTAAAAGGAGTGGGGAGAAAGAAAAAAGAACAAAATTGGAAGTGAAAAGTTTCGCTATAAAAAAATTATTGATTAATTTGATAAATAAATTATGATCTTAGCCTCTCATTCAACTGATGCTGAATATGAGTTACTTGATCAGTCCCACTCGAACTCTCTAACTTGACCCATATCATATTCACTTACCCAAACGACATTTCATCAGATGGAAGATACAAAAGAAATTATTTTTTGCCTGAATAAACTTTGGAATCTCATACAGTGATCATAGCTAATCCAATATCATTAAAGATTCCTTTTCAAACTCACTGTAGGGAACGGATTTGACAGAATATTCAATCTACAGGAAACTCAAACTGGTATTGATCATCTAAGGATCATTTAGGGATTAACTGGTGTGTTTTAGGATAAACTAGGGATCATCTAAGGATTAACTGGCGGGTTTTATGCCCCAAATACCATATTCATCAAGGTCATTAGTCAAAATACGTAAAGCCGACATACAGCTCCATAGTAGCATTCTGTGCCTTGGTAATCAGATATAGGTGTATCGGAATGGAGAACAAGAGAATAACTCTCACCAAAGTCTATATCAAATGATAGAGTAGCACTTGAATGAAGATTAATTTATACCCAACTCAAATACATGTATCTCAATATCCAGTTCATCAAGGTCACCAGTCAAACTGAGTGGTATCGACATACAGCTCTATGTTTGTGTTCTTGTGCCTTAATAGCATACATTAATGTATAAAACGTGGTGAGGTGGAGAACTGTGGCCATACTTGCATAAAATATTTTAAGCAAACATTTGAAAGAATAGCAAAGGATTGTTACTATCTTCCAGTGCCTTGGTAAGCATACTTATACTAATGGAAATGGCGAGGAGGGATACAATTCTAAGGTCAAGGACCCTGCAGGGTCAAATGATGAGAAAAGACACAGGTACAACATGCAATGAATCATCACTGGCAACTCCTTTATTGAGTACATAATTTAGATGTTAACTGCTTGTAAAATCTCTTTATCTTCTCTTTCGCTATGACTATAGAACAACCCTATATAAATCTGGAAATGAATCTGTATTCTCTTGATTGGACCAAATGAGCAAACCTGTTTGTCTTGGAGTGAGCCGTTACCGGGGCAGACCTGATCTAAAAATAAAATTAAAATAAAAATCGACAACTTCTTGTGTGTTCTCCCACCCCAGTTTTAGCCAAAGACCATATAAAGCCATGAATGGAATCCTCTTTCTGTCTTTTTGGCTCATATGAAGCGTGACTTGTTAAATACGAATTTTAGTAGAACGTCCACAAACTCGGTATGTTAGCTTAACACGTTCAGACAACACTTTGCCGGATGGCAAGTAAAGACCATGGTCTTTCAAGACATAAAACGCATCTCGTCACATGCTATGGAAGACTAGGGCTCAAAAACCTCGGCCTTTTTTTTTTTTATCTTCACCTTCTCACTTTTTCCCGCGCAGGATTTCTAGGAACTCAAAGGACTGAAGACATCCATGGTGACAAGAATACATACTCTAAATAGCGAGTAAGCTAAAGGTTATCACATAAAAAGAGTTAATGTTACTGACTCGCTGATTTTAGGCACAGATAACTGGACTCAAGTCTCTGTCAGTAGGATGGGTTTCAAATGTTGGTGTTTCTAATGGTGAAGTGCTTCTCTGATCTAAACCTGCGGGAATCCTCGAAAGCTGCCAACCTAGAGGAGCTCCTTGATCTAGAGACGTCTCCATAATCATAGTAAGCTTGGCACGCATACTTAAGGGGAGTCGGCTCGCCTGGTTCATTCTATGGTAATGTTCCAGGGAGCAGCCATGGGAGGGCGAGAGGGAAGGGGTCATGGCAGCCTAAAGCCATCTGATGAGACCTTTGGCATGGTCGAAACCCTTATCTAATAGAACTAAAACTTGAAAATTATAACCATATATTTCAAATGAAATGAATGACTTGATGCAAGGTAGTGTATGTTGCCCATTTCAACGTTCGAAAAATTCCACAATGCGTTTGGAAAAGCATAATATTTATTCTGTCAGCTATCATAAAGCCTTTGTGCAATATTGCATTTACTTTTCTAATAAACATCATTTACGCCTTGCAGAGAACAGATTATGGAGTTTTGGAACGATTAGATAGGTGTCCATGGATATCGTTACCTCCAACTTGAATTATCATTTCGACTCCTCTATCACGAAAGGTCACAGAAAAGTCAAGATGGGCGAATAGGTACATCCTGTAGTCTTATTGATATGAAGTAAGACAGAATATAGCATGGATTTGTAGATATCCACGTTTACTGATCCTGACCTATGATATTGACGTTCTATCAAATTGACCTGGCAAACCCTTAAATTTCGGTGTATATCGTAACAATCCAAATTTACTTGGAGAAGACATCATGAGCAATGTCAACCATGTCGAAATTAGACGTGCATGTTGCCTTTGAATCCATCTCAACCGCAATCTGCCTCGAATCGCCTGTGTAGGAAAATACTCCAGGAATTGTGTACAGTTTATGAGATCAGCAAATGTAACTGGGTGAGGTAATGGCGGAAGCGAAGATCACTACGAAGATTAGCAACAATTTTCTAGTGGCGTCAAAAATTTTGACACACGACCTCATAATTTTCAACTACATCCCAATGAATATTTGAACATCACATGCAAGGCAGCTAACAGATTAAGATTTGTCAACTCATTGTGAGTGACATAATGTAATTTACTCTGCAGCATCCTCAATGCATATAGCCATGATTACAGGATATATCAACTGTACTATAATACGATGGAATTCTTCCCTGGAGACATGAGATGCTTGCCGTGTCATGTAGCTAATAATCCAGCAGGACCAGACCACTAGCCAATTTTTTGTTAATCACTAACAATCTGGATATTGGATGTTGGTATCCTTGAGTAATTACTTTTTTTAACATAGAGTTTTTCACATAGCCGTAACTCCTACCACTATCTATCAATCATAGGCAGAGCAGAATCATTCCCAACAATATAAGGATCGTAAAGGCTGAACCACTCCTAAGCAATGTTTCGTGACTGTCTTCCAAGAAGAAAAGTTACCAGGATCTGCAAAGTACCCTCCAGTGTTGCGAATGTAATGTTAGGAATCCAAATTAATGCCATAGCTATCACAAATAAGAACTTGTAAAATCATCATTAAACCTGAAGGTAATATTAATCAGTCCATCTTCCCATTCTCACACCCTCCAGATTCCCATACATCATCATCCTAATCCTCATCCCCATCTTCACCTCCAGCCACAACCCTTCTCAACGTCCTCGGCAGTAAAACAAAAATATCGAAACTTGTTCAGAAGAAAGAAAGCGTCAGGCTGAGGACGGTTTAACAATAAAGCACAATCATCTCAAACAAATGGTCTCTCTTCACTCCTTTGACAGTAGAAATTAGTTAAATAAGTTTATCACACACTCTTTTGAGTCAGGTTTAATATTGAGTTATAAGTAGTTGCTTTACATATTAACAATTTTGTATTCTAGCATGACGCCTCAAGGTATGTGAAAGTTATTTATTACTGATAGGTAGATGAAGACAGTCATTTAGTAGCAGTCATAAATGGCACATCCTTTTATTACATAGAAACATGAGACATTATGGTTTAGTCCGGAAGATTGGACAAACATGAACCCAGAGATATCAACGGACCCTCAAGATTCTCGCATTGAAAATGAGCTCTATTGCTGATCAATTGGAGCAAAATGGCCAACGGATCCAACAACTTTTGGCACAAGTACAGCAACAGGTACGTTCGTCGTCAGCTATGATGTCGTAGCAACCGAATTTATATGAACTAGCAGTACGTCCTAACTACGAATAGCAACCATACCAGATCCTACTTGAAGCATCACTTCAATTTAAAACTCATTATTCCTCCAAATAGTAGCATGGGAATTTCATTAGCCGGGGATCTCCATCTCAAAGTCACTACAGTTATCGGAGTGGAGAAAGGTGTAAAACATACACCGAGATTTTTGAGTATCTATTTTTGAGTATCTATTTTCAGCTAAAATGTAGCCAGCACTAACGATATGTTCATTGCGTTTAATTCAAGTATAAATATGAATAAGCACTAGTATTTTAACATAGTCTGTGCTTGAGTTATCCAAGAGAGTGACGGACGATTGTTGCCCCTGGAAGTGTTCTTATGGAGCAATAGTAGTACGGTGCTGAGAGGTCCTGGCCAAAAAAAACAACAGTAACTCCGATCAGATAGTTTATGATCTCCTCACCCATAAAACAATAGCCACAGGCGCCTTGACACGACTCTTTTTTCTTTTTTTCATTCTAATCTTCATTCCAGCATGACACAGACTATCTTCACAGAAGCTGACATTAACAGTCTTAGGGCATCTTTCGATGCGGCCGGCCAAGGCCACGTATTTACGTTCTGGGATGCATTGACATCTGAGCAGCAACAGGAACTTTACAGTCAACTTGTCAACCTTAACGTCACTCGCGTTAATCAAATCTACGACACGGCGGTCAAGAGTATCGCTGATTCTACCTCTACTCAAGCTGCTACAGTAGAGCCATTGCCAGCTGATGTCTGTGATTCTGTTTTGACCGCGGATGGCTCCAGGATTCAGGAATGGCGTGACCTGGGTTTGAAGTTGATCGCTGAAAGGAAGGTTGCTGTCATCCTGATGGCAGGTGGTCAAGGTTCAAGATTGGGTAGCTCGGATCCCAAAGGATGCTATGACATCAATTTACCTTCCCACAAGACTTTGTTCCAGCTCCAAGCCGAACGCATTATCAAACTGCAGGAATTGGCCTGTGCGAGATATAATATCCAACAAAATGTTACCATTGCCTGGTATATCATGACCTCAGGTCGTACACACGGTCCCGCATACTCCTTTTTCGAAAAGAATAACTATTTTGGTTTGAACAAAGAGAACGTTTTCTTCTTTGAACAAGGTAAGCGTTTTGTTTAGATTGCGTCAGTGGTGAAGCACCACTGCGCTGAGAATTGCCGTGAATGACCATGACTTTACTTGTATGTCACCCATATATAGGTACTTTACCTGGCTTGACCATGGATGGTAAGATCCTTATGGAAGACAAACACAAGGTTGCTGTCTCTCCTGATGGCAATGGTGGTATTTACCACGCACTTCACAATAAAGGCGTCATCAACTCACTTAAGGAACGTGGTATACTTTACTCCCATTGCTACGGCGTCGACAACTGTCTTGCTAAGGTTGCTGATCCAATCTTCATCGGTTACTCTGTTTCAAAGAACACTGACTGTGGTGTCAAGGTCGTTGGTAAAACGATACCAGAAGAACGTGTTGGTGTCGTCTGTCTGAGAAACAAGAAATATGGTGTTGTCGAGTATTCCGAAATCTCAAAGGAGCTCTCTGAGATGCGAAAACCAGATGGTTCTCTTGCCTTTGGTGCCGCCAACATTGTCAATCATTTTTTCTCCACTGAATTCCTTGAGCGTGTCCATACTTTTGCCCATGAACTGGAATATCACATTGCCAGAAAGAAGATCAAGCATATTGACTTAGAGTCCGGCGAGCTTATTGATCCTAAAGTCAACAATGGCATGAAGCTGGAATGCTTCATCTTTGATGTCTTCCCCTATGCACGCAACCTTAGTGTTTTGGAAGTTGACCGCAAAGAAGAATTTTCTCCGCTCAAGAATGCTCCAGGATCTGCCACCGATGGTCCTGAAACATCTCGACGCGATCTACTCTCTCAACATTTGCGCTTTATTCAAGCCGCTGGTGGTAAGATTCTTGGAAAGGATGGTAGTGAGGCTTTGGAGGTGGAGATCTCACCCTTGGTATCGTATTCTGGTGAAGGTTTGGAGAGCGTTTCTGGCAAGACTATTTATTCCCCTGCTGTCATTCAAACTGCGCATGATCTTGCCAGAGCCATCTCATAAGCTGCCATATTAGGTGGCGGAGGGTAATATAGATAACATAATTTTTTTTGTGATACACCAGTTTTCTCATGTTCTACGAGATTATCTTTTATTGCATCCACATATTACCATTTTTTCATGAGGACACCAATACCCATTCCCCTTCTCACGTTCTTTGTTTTCCTCTATATTTTATCCTTGATATCATGCAAAATCTCACTTTAAATATCTCGTGATCCCCTTTTCTTGTTAACCCTTGTCCTTTATCACTATTACTCCTTTGTATAGTTCGTTTGTACACTGACTTTAGGATAAACTTCTGAAAAATGTTTATTGTACTGTTATTAAGTCGATTTATTTGCAGCTGGTCCAATATTGATTCTGTTCGCAGCTGTATTCAAATAGTGATACAAAAGGTGTAAACAGTTAAAGATAAATTTGCTTTCGAATTGATATTCTCTAGAAAATTAGTAATGTCCATGGGACTTCCGAGCATGTGCCTAGAGGTGCTACAATCATTCCACATCAATCATTTCTGTAGTCTAGTTTGAGGTGGGTGGGTGTGGAGAACTCCAGGCTCATTTCAGTCCTTCCGACTGAACTATTAAAATTACAGTCAATCTGTATGCACTATAGCCGCCAGGGAAATCCAAACACATCAATTGCAGTGCGAGACCTAAATTATGTTAAAATGAAACAATGTTTCACCGGAGTTTCTCACCGCTATACATACCACCATGCACATATCCGACAGTTTGCAGATCTCTCAGCAGTTCATTTCGCCACGATACTTTTTCACATAGAGCAAATGTCATATCGCGCAGGGTGTTTGGAAGCTTTAGGTATCCTTCGTACAACCACATTCTGTTGTGCTCTCCCCAACGCTCTTTCCAACCTCTGCTGCACCATATTCGACATTCCATCCATTCCCTGTGATTCTGTTATGAGGTTACTGTGTCGACCGATCTTTCGTCTGTCAGCGAGGCCACTTCCGGAAGTCTCCTCTCTCTTCCTCTCCGTACTGCTGATTCTGCAGGATTCCCCTCTGGTAATTTATTAGTAATTAAAACCTTTGAATTTCAACATTTGGCCGAACCATACTTATGTACCTTACAAAGATTTAAGCAATCAACGTCCATGAACAGTTTGTCCACTACCGGACCCCAAACATGAATATCATGCCAAAGCTCGCTCTGGGTAGTGAAAAGCGGCTTAGATGGTGCTTCCCACAGAGTCAGCCTGTTGAATTCACTTTATCAATAATTTGCTGCACATAATGAACAAAAATGTCTTGATTACTTACAAACTTTCCGTAGAATATGCAATTGACTTGACATCGAAATCGGTATTAATATCATATTTGCTACCAAATCGACTAGCCAAACCAGCGATTATACCTCTTATTCCTTCACAGGTATTTTGCAACCATACAAAACATCAGTTCCGGCCACACTACTAGCAATAACAAAAAAAAAAAAAAAAAAAAAAAAAGGCAGCACTTCCATCCCCCTCACTGACGCAAAAATTTTGGGGGAAAATTTACAGTATGAGTATTCAATGGCTAATATGGTCACGTGCCATTGCAAATCAAAACTGCTTGCTTGCAAATCAAAAATGCTTGCTTGGATAGCATACAATGGCGTAAGAACCGAGGATTACTCAATATGTCAAGCTCAATGCGTCAAACTGTTACTTTACAATTAAGTTGTCATATTTGCCAGAAGAGCGGTTACTATGGTGGTAACCTTAGAAAACACCTAAAAACCCACGGTATGAAGGAATTGCTGTAACGTAGAATGACTTATGTCAACTGATGAATTGCTTTATAGGCATCACCATTAAAGAAAAACGCGGAAATAGGTTTCGGAGATGTGATAACGAACAGTAAGTAACTTAATGAGTTGTAATTGATATTTTGAGAGAAAATTAATAGTTTATAGGTATATATATACTAATGCAAAAGATGAAAATGCTGTGGTGCATAATGAATGCATTGCCTGCGAGTACCATTGTGCTGACATCTTCGATTTGCGAGCACATATTAATCAAACTCATACCGGTAATCATTTTAGATCATATGTTACTTGATAAAGCTATCGAATTTTAATAACAGTTGCTTCTTTAGTATTGGAAGTGGATAAAACAGATAGTCTTGGTTCAGATGGTAAGTAGTATGTATAAATGTTGTAAATGATAGTAGGTATGCTAACAGTTAAACTATATCATATCAGATGTGGACGAGCCTGTACGTTTTTGCGATTTTATAACACTTTCCATGTTTATGGATTCTTAAATTCGTAATATTAGGAGCCTGATGATGCTGAAGAGTTGATTGCGGAAGATGAAGAAAGTATTAACAATATTACAATCGAAAAGATTGAAACTCTTACTAAAGCATATAGCCGTATGCGAGAAGAGCAGAAATGGAGACTGTCTACTGGGAAATGCGTAGAAGACGAGTTATACAAGTTTGCTGGGCAATGCACATATGAACAGTAAGTGCTTTGCGATAATACGGATGTTTATGGTATGAAATGGTTTTGTTAATACTGTTAATTAGTCCGTCACTTTCGTTTATTGTCGACCCTTATGATGCCACTTACAAGCAGCAAGGAATTTTTACAGAAAGTGAGCTACAGGAGATTAAAGACTACAACCCAGTGGTAATGGAGAGTTTGCCACAAGACCTTGTTGATTATTTGATGCTGTTTGACTGTGTATGTAAAGCGTATGCCATTGTGGATAATTTTTGTTATGGCTATGATCTGTTTAACCTAACATATTTTAACAGCGCACAACTGAAGAATTTCTCAAAGCATGCTTTGAGAACCAACATGGTACCATCCTTTCAACAGGACCAAACATTTCCATCATGATTGGATTCGAAGGACAGTGGATATGATGTAAGCAAAATGTTGTGATACTGTTCCTCTTTAGTTACTTATGCCGACTACCGTTGAAAAGGATTGCTGAATTTGAAGCGGGGTGTCTCAAAGTCCAGCATCATGAAAACTGGTATATGGTCCGAATCTGGTCATTGATAGATAGGCTGTTTGCTGATATTGAAGACTTGGAAGCGGTGCGGTAAGTTATTATTTATGTCGATACCCACTGACAGTGCTCATAACATATGAATTTGCAAATTAGAGGTGAATCAGGAAGTATTGCAACTGCGATGAGGAAAAATCAGGATAGAGTCATACCGTCAATGATCAAAATGAAGAGAAAGGCTATGGGACGACGTGGTGATCGCATTTTAAGTAAAGGTTCAGTGGAGTATGGTTGTGTGGAAGCTGGAGCAAGAGATGAAGGGCAGTGGGGAACCAAAAAACTCTTGGAAACAGGCGTTAAAGCTGCAAAAATCTTGAAGGATATGTTAACCCATTTGGCTGATCTTGTTGGCAACGATGAATCTACTGTTAGGCAACTTCGAACCATCGGATATATTCATTCAGGCATGCATTTGATGTTAATGAAGATATCAATGAAATATAGCTTCTGAACTAGCATATTGAATAGGTTTATCCATGCAATTGATGGTTATGGATTCACCAACTGGCTATTGCTGTCGGATACTGCCGCTGATTTCGACACAAGACGACCCCGCGGCAATCGAGTATCCGATCGGCTCTGGACGCTACTTCAGTGCCCCTGCGGGGCTGTACATTAGCATTAAAAAGAATCGGTTGAGCAATAAAGACGTATATCCGTATCTCGTGAATTGCTATCCTACGGACCATCGAATCAGATCCAAATCGCAGTACATGAAGTACTACAGTCCGGAAAACTACAATCAGTCCATCATAGGCTAACAAGATCAGCGCTATTCTCAATTCCAATCAACGCTTTTCAAGTGAAGAGTAAGTTACTGCCACTAATGTCGGTTCTGATATCAACAAAGGTAGGCATATAAATTTCAGAAGTTTGAAATAAGTTTCGTGTGGTTTATTAATGATTTTGGGGACTATTAAGCTGTTGGTTGTAGATGTGATTGACGCTGTTGAAAATTACGGTCTATATGATGCCGACTTCCACGAAAATTTGAAGAACGCTTTTGAAACGCCAAGCTCTAGCCCAAGGTCTCCTCCACAACGGAAAACCATATTGTTACCCAGCTGTAATATTACTCCAACAAAACGAAAGCAAAATGCTATAGCGAAATAACATGGTTATCTAAACTTGTTGTTATTTTTACCCATAGTAAGATCATTTGCTGTATATTCAATTTATGCTCTATTTCAATCGTATACCCATATTTCTATTACTTGAGTAAAACAGAAATTAAGAAGATATGTTATTTAACCTTGTTAAAATCGCATTCTTTCATTATTAACCATCCATGGAACTTGGAATATAGCAGGAAGAAATTAAGTTAGCATATTATGTTGCAAGCAATTGAGAAGTAATAATGTGTGTTTCGTTTGCATTTTCAAAGTTGTTTTACAGGAGCCATGTAATCATAGAACTGTATAGCCGTCGCAGTCTATAGGTATTATAATGTCCTTCAATCGTAGCTGTGCCGTTCAGAATGAGGCTAATGATGGTGGCTGTGATTTTCTGATGCCCAGTCATTTTTGGAGCAAGTAATGGGGCAGCTCTCGCAGGTGTTAAATACGATTCGCATTATGGGAACGAGTGGGCTGGCTTTTGACAAACGACTAAGGAACGACTACAAACGAGTGGCTGACTTTTTGAGGAACCGACTAAGGAACGGCTGGGAACGAGTGGCTGTTTGGGGAACGACTGGGGAACGACTGAGGAACGACTGAGGAACGTCTAGGCAAAGTGACTGGCTTTTTGGCCCAGTTTTGTTTCCTTGCCAGCAACTCTAAATTCTCATATGAGAGATATATCGTCCTAACTCGTCTTCATCATCCTTTTGAGGAAATCTTAATGAGTGTATCTTTGCGTTGTGGTGAACTTGGCCGAAGAGCGGACCAAGCGCGAACAACCTTCTCAATAGCGTTGTCGATAGTAGATTGATTCCATCCACTATTGATATCTAGCGCGGGGTCCATAGTAGTTGCAAAAGCATATACTAGAGATATACATGCTGGTTTGTATTTATTTTGAGTAACTTTTCACAAGCAAATGCAGCGCCTTGTTTGATGGCATAACAAAGTGAAGAGTTGTCTTCCAGTGCGTAGTTTGCTAATAGCGTATTTACCTAAATATAATAATGAAAGTCTGAGTTATGAAACAAATACCCTGGATTTGTTGAACATTTTCAAATGCCTGGAGCAAACGTTGAAATATTGGTATTACATGATTGATGGTTGGGTAGATCGAATCTGACAGTACCTTGGTATACGTATCGAAGGTTCCAAGAAGCTGTGCAAGACCACTTAATATATTCCAATCCGCTTCATCAATCTTCATTCCATCCATGTCAAGCATATGATTATATGCATTTAAATTATATTGCTCTTGACATCATCAGAAAAGGACTGTTCCAGTGAGTGCGAACATCAAGTATGAGATCAAGATGTTCCAGTTCATTGCCCAGACATATATTGTGGGGAAATTTTGTCTACGTTGAGATAAACAACGAATATAGATAATACCCCGCGCAATCTGCCTAAGACATCTTGTTGCATGCATTCGGTATTAAAAGCGTCATCGATATCTTGCAGAGGTTCTAAATTCAATCTTTTTCAGAAAGGTTTGTACAGCAAAATTTATAATGTGGGCAATCCATGAGATCTTTGGCTTCGTGTGCAAGCTGGGATCGAAGGATCGCTCCTTTTTCTCATCCATGTTTGACTCTTCTACATCTTTGAATAGGTGGAAACCAGAATCATTCGGTACGAGTATGTCACTGTAGTCCATAAAAGTTGACTAGACGTAGAAGAAATATGACAATAAAACATGTTTACGTTGTGAAAACCGCGTAACAGACATTAACGCAACCAAAGTCGCATTATTTTTAAAAACCAAACCAATAACCTTACGTAATATCAGCTTTTTAGTTTTGATATGTTCGAAGCCTACATGGTGTGCCAACTTACCTTTCTTCATTCTGATCCACGATAGTCTACAACTGTAACCTTTCAATTAATGCTATGCCCACAGTCAGTAATCAACGGGGTGCAGTAAACCACCAGGTGAGAGACATATCAGGGTACCTTAAGATGTTAAACTTTGTTATAGTGCTGCGGCAGACCTTGTAGTTTATTGTTATTAAATTTTGTTAAAATACTGCGGCAGGCATTGTAAGTTTGTTGGTATTGCCCAACCACCGGAAAAATTTCTGCAGTACCTAACTTTATTGTGCCTCCGAATCTTGAACCAAACATATTTGACTGCGGCAGGCATATTCAAAGTCAATGGAGACCATATAAATTCAACTGGTGAGATCAGTTGCAGTTCAGGTAAACTAAGCTGGAGTAAGTATTCAATCAGTTTCGTTTAAAGGTTCTTATTCTTCAAAGTTATAATCACAATATGACGAATTATCACCGACATCGCTTGAATGGCTATTATCTTGCGACTAGATAGTCGGCGCAAGAGATAGATAAAAGCATGTAAAAGAAAAAAAAACATAACGCTACTGATGTGACTCTTGCAATACTATTCCATTATACCATCAAATCCTACTTCAAAGTCAGTAACCTCGCACATTTTACAAACTAGGTGGCACAAAGCGCACAGCGCAATGTTATTCCAAAATGGTGCAGACTAAATCTAATTCTTCTTAATGTATGAATTATTTTGATTCAATTTTTATGTCAACCGTAAGTTTGGTGCACAGGTTAAGGACTCGGATATAATAATTATTCATGCAATACTAATACAAAATCTGCCGCTCCAGCTATGTTTTTAAGCCAAATTAACTAAAATCTGATAGATCGGCCTGGTGAATAAAAGATTAGTATTATTACTCAATGTAACACTGGATTGGTCACATCACAACTGACCATTTTGGATAACTAGATAGGCTTCCCAAAATTATTTGGCTGATTATACAGACAACCTGTATGTTGGAGAAGTGAGGTAGATTGTCAAGTAGGTGAATGTGTGGAAGGGTGAAGAAAGAGAGGAAGGTCGAGAAAGAGTCTAATCAAGAAAATTTGTTTTCAACAACGATCAATCATAGTTCTCAGATGGTGGGCTATCACTAACCCAAAACTTTTTTATGCATTTTCCAATTTTTGGCCTTTTTCGTTTCTTCGCCTCACGCCTGTTTCGCCTGCCATCTTTTTTGCTCTCAATACGTCAACCCCTCAATATTTTTTACCAATACCTATGCGATTGTTTCCTCTAAGTCACGCTCTTTACAACAACGCGCACCGTTTTACTGTACTAGCTTTTTCACCCACTACCTTCATATTATAAATTACGGGTCCTCAAAAAGCAACAATATAAAAAATAAGTCAGATCTCATTCAGGTCAAATTTTTTTGCTGATTTTATCGTCCATCTATTGCAAGTCACCTTTAATCCTTAATACCCCAGCCAACTTCACTCTTTTAGGATTTTTGACTATCGACATATCCCACATATCCACCACCAGCCGATCAAAATTACGCTGTCTAGCATTTTTCAGAAAA
This sequence comes from Umbelopsis sp. PMI_123, assembly GCA_021235465.1. Taxonomy (NCBI): domain Eukaryota; kingdom Fungi; phylum Mucoromycota; class Umbelopsidomycetes; order Umbelopsidales; family Umbelopsidaceae; genus Umbelopsis; species Umbelopsis sp. PMI_123. The sequence continues at coordinate 75,583 of JAJSME010000034.1, read as the reverse complement.
TAACCGTGAATCAACTTGTTCTCAAAACCTTTCTGCCCATAGATAAGTTGCAAGTAGAAAAAGTGGGATATACAAATGTATTTTGCCAGCTTAATTTACCTTGTAGTTGTATACGGTTATTGCCGGTCGGCAGGAACTCCTGCGCATTTGGATGTATTATAACTAGTAGATGTGGATTGTTTGTTTGTTAGTGATGTCGTAGCACATCGCTATTAGCGTAGTAGGCCATTATGATTCTTTACATGGATGCTAGGAGGGACATCAATTCCTTCGTTCGTCTTCTGGTATAAGCAGCTCGCGTGCGCTTCGTTCATCGGCCATGACTGATATCACATATTGATTGCTATAGAGATGTAACTGATCGCCAATTAAGTATGGTTCCAAGATTTGTGACAAAATTTAAAATTTAATGATAAATAATTAACCTGTTCATTTCAAAGTTGCTAGTGTAGCCGTATAACAGTATAGGCACCATGAGTATAAGACGTATTGCCGTCAACTAGAACAAGTGGCGCAGTTTCCAATAATTCAAAAGCCGTTTTGTCAGAAAAAATAACAGCACCTGAGTTTTGTATTACTACACTAGTCACTGCTCTGTTGACATCGTTTGTAATAATTATTCCTCGTACGTTGTGGTAGACTTTTAAAGGAGGGGTTAACATGATGCCGCGTAAGGAGCAGAAACAATACCCATGACAATTGCACCATGGTGATGATACCGACAACTTTCTTATATTTTTTGTAAGTCTTATTTTCTGATTTATCCAGTGTTTTGCGCTGCTGAGTCTTCTTAGAAGAGATGTGTCTTGCTGTAGGGCCATATGAGTGAATCTAATTTGATTTACTTGTTGATAACTGAGACCCAAAGTAGAAATGATCTGGTCTATTGGATCTGATAAACCATGAGAGATCAAAATTCTAACCATTTGGCCAATGTCACCATGTTTACTGCGTGCAGAGCAACCTACAGAAGAGTTTAATGCAGGAATATCTACCGAAAAAGTATTATCTTCAAGAATGAGTTGAAATTTTCCGGCCATTACAGTCTTGTATCCAGGAGTAGATTCTTGATACCCAAATTTCGCCAAATCATAAAATACACCAGTCCAAATACCTGATGATCCAACGTTTGAGAAGGCGAGCGTGCCTGCACCTAACGGAATTCATTGAAAGAGCACAATTGCATAGTACACTATTTGGAGTTGTACCATATAAGGAATCAAATCGATCAAGTGTTGGTATTATGTTGCCTAAAACTATTAAATGGAAATCTTGTGGTTTATCTTCGTTTAAGCCGAAAATGTTGGCAATCCAAATTTTACTTTTTCGTCCATGTAGGTGAACTTTAACTTCTACCAACATAAACTTTATGTGGTTTAATTAACCAAAGTGGAGTGGTAATAATTATAGCCAAGGCTGTTAATAGGCCGGAGCCTGTCTGCGAAATAGGATAAAGAATCCATTGTGCAAGACCAATTGGAGTATCCAGCAAAAGATAAGAATGATAGTTTGTCCAAGACCATAGCCCCCAAAAGGAAGCTCGAGATACAGCTATAGATAATATCCAGTCATGCTCAGTAGGAGAATAAGAATCATAAGCAAGTATCATCGATTGTCGGTAGAAGGTTGTATAGGCGTGTCTAGGAACTCGGACATAATTACAAAGGGGGTTAAGTATCGACTCCAAACCTATGAAAAGAGCAACCAGCGCTAGAATAAAAGCGGCTGGATCAATACTTCCGAAGTCAATAGACATAAGCAGATGAAATATGGAAGAAAAATTCAGTCATCCACTTTTTAAAAGTTATACAGCCATGAGCGATAAAATTCTATCTAATTATATAGGAAATCAGTTATGAGATATGTTAGCTTTGCTAGCATTACTATATTTTGATTTTTCATACTGCGTCACAATAACAAGGTGCACGAAAGATATAGTGAGTGATGCACAACTCACTCCAATTCTTTTTTTTTTTTTCTAGTGCCTGATACAGTACATTTCAATCATACGATGTTTGCAATGCAATGGGTATCCTAGATGGTGTATATTTCTATCTTGAACGATATCTATAATCGTTTTCTAACAGGCATGTGGTTACAAGGTGGCAACAGCTCTCTTTTCTCCTTGACTGATCCAGTGTTCCTTGTCAGCCTAGTGACGTAACCTTTAGGAGCCTCCATGATTAGGAATTTCATTTACAATCCTAACAAGGTCTTTCAATACTATGTGTAATTCCTTTGGTTATAACGACGACACAATCATACCTGAATGGATATACCTCACTGTCCTTAGTTTGATCACTCGAACTTCTTCCAGTTGACACATTCTGGCAAGATTATTTAACATATCCTTCAGCATTTTAGGCGCCTTTAATCCACTTTCCATCATCGTTCAGGGTATACCGTTGATATATATATACGGCGGAGGTTAAGGTGTTGCTCAGTATTACTCTTGTGAGCAATATGCTTCTGGTGGAAGAATGCCAGGTCGGGACAGAGAAAGCAGAGGACCTGATTTCTTGAACTTGCGTTCATGAGGAGTTGCACATTGGTGTCACGATCCAAAACATCTCGATCCAAGCGAAGTTGAACGATGGCTGACTTGAAAACTTGAATAGTGTTGATGCTGTAGCCGGAACGATGCGCGTCCACCAGAAAATTTCTGAGCTGAGCAGTCTTAAAGAAGCATATATCCACACAATATGAAAGACACCATGCAATGAAAAAATGTTTGGCCCTCGCAAATAAGGAGTTGATATCTTTGATAGAGATTTCCTCCTTTTCTCTCGTTCACCATAGGAGACCTCTTCACTATCATCAATGAAATTGGTCATAAGCGCATTGACATTGATTTCGTCATTTAAACCGCGGATCGCTAATCGAAGAAGCTGCTGATGATAGACCTTGGCTCCATCTGAACCATATATGACCGGCCACAACAACTTTTTTCGGGCTATATTGCATTTTGCATCATTATGAGGAAATTGTTCCATAGTATATGTTATGAATACTTCTGTGGCCAATTGACATAGTCTTTTGACTTGGGTCATGTTCGATACCATAGATTTTATAGTGCTGGTGTTGGCCGTGAAGTGAGACAAGAGCGTATCTGCTGCTTCTATTGAGTAGTGCAAACCCAGGAATTAGCGCTTTAGACAGTCCAGACGGATAGCTTCCAGCTTGGATCTAACATCAGTGATGGGGACTTTGCTCATCTGCTGCACTAAAGGGACCAAATTGCGCTCGGCCAGAGCGGCCCTATGTCTGTTGCTGGAACCGGATGCTGAATAAATTTCCTCAGACAGACAGCTGCTGGGTTCCATGGAGGGTGATCCACCTACTTGTGAGTTAAAATGGTAGGAAATCTATGTAGATCTTCGGAAACTACGGTTCTACAAAGAGAGAGCGTTTTATAAAACACAATCACTACAGTCATTATTAGCGACGTGAGATTGGGATTACTGACGATGACGTCATCATTAGCGACGTGGAATTGAGATTAGCGGACGAGATTAGCGACGTTTGTGTCATTATTAGCGACCTGCATCATGGACTAGCGACGCAGTTAGCGACGTACATCAAGATCAAGGGACTATCCAGATAAAAGAGACTGTGTATTCCGCTCGAAGTAAAAGGAAAAGATGAAAAAGCGGTCATACCTGGAGGTGGTAGTCCTTCGGACTGGACATACAATTGGATGGACGCCCGCTTCAAAAACACATGTCCATCACTTGTTCTTTCCACTTTTCTTCTCATCATTTCAGTATACTGTAGTTCACTCTCAGATACGTTCAAGAAGACGGAACAGTATCAAACGAAGATGCTGAAGTCGTCAGAAGACGACGCTTACGATACAGAAATGATGGGAATAGAAACTCTGACGAACTTCGACACATCCGTATACACCGGTTCTTCTCGTTACCTCCTTCCCCTTATTATACATTTATAATTATTCTTATGTCACTGTTCTTTTGTCCATACTCAATTTTTTCCTTCTAATTCCTGCATATGCCAAAGGTGGCCCTCTTCCCCTTGTTGATATTCCTTCTGATATGCAGTAGGTTTCCATCCACTTCTCTTTGTTTTCTCGCCTTGCTGCTGAACCATTGTTCTTCCCACATCCATTACTAATAAAAAAACAAAGGCATTGAAGAACAATAACGTAAAGCTTTAGCTATAGGTGGTGAGTCTGGAGCCTTAATTCTCGCATCTTCTTTTTTTCTGTCGGAAAGTGCGGCGTTGCTCGTTTGATAGATCGACTTGGTCCGTGCAACGAAAAATGTCGGACTGAAACCATAAGAGGCACAGGAAAAATGCGATTTTTCCACTCCGAGCTGGAACGCAAAGCGGCCGAAATTTCTATTATACTTCGTCAAGTGGATCCTGGGATTGTGTTTACATCTTCTGAGTTTATTTCGAGAGTAATTATAAAATTTTTTACAAGGATAACAATAATGTTCGATGGATTTCAGCATCCTCAGAATATTGATCGGTTCGCCTTCATCGCAGAAGTCCCATGCGTTGTACGGATTTGCATCTTTCGGATACCGTTTTATGATCATTTTATTTTTTGTTGGCAAACCTCTGTTCTGGCATTCCTTCAAATATTCCTCGTCAACGGTCGTTTTGTAAAATGTAAACCGCGTGCCTACGACTCGCACGGCGAATATATCAAACGGATATGATATTATTTTGCCATGATATAACGTGCCATTATGGTGTGCTGAGCCAAATATTTCACCTGCAATCTGGGGTTCTTCCCATTTCTCATAGCAGACACGTTAGCGTTGTGCTTGTCTTCTACAAACAATATCGTGTGCCTGCCATTTGAATACGACCTTGTGATCATAAATTCCACGATCGAGCTGATATGATGATTTTTCATAAATTCTACTTTGTATCTATACTGCGGATGTATAGACAATGGGTAGTAATCAAATTGTAGGAAATTAAGTAGCGACGACATGAATGGGTCGACCACCGATTCAATGGTGGAATTAGCTCTTTCTGCGGCTACGATGTCAGATATTTTCTCGATAAGTGTCATGACCTGCCTGTCGTAGGAATATTTTGCAGGATTGAACAGCAGAAATTTATCTCGATCCCATTCTGGAAGCACCAGTTTATTATACACATCATCCAATTCAGCGATCTGGTCGACAATATCATTTTCACTGCCTGCATCCTCTATAACGATATTCAGCGCACTTTGATCATGAATCGTCCAATGATTAGTTTGTTTATTTATGTGACTTATATCTTTAATTTCGGTGTACAGTGGCTCATGTTCGTCATATCTTGGTCTTTTCCCTTTTCTCGTTTCCATTTCATTTTATTCGATATAACACAATGTGTTTTCATTTTGATTCTACTAGAATTAATTTCTAGATCGTGCTCCATGTTTAACAGCATGCCGAACCGCAAAGTTTTAAATTGTGACCAGATGCGAGTTGTCCCGTCCACTTGGGTAAAGTGCCGTATTAGAAATGAACTAGCATAACAGGTACATCAAAATAAAATCACTCATACGCCGATGATACTGCAATAAGTAGCCATTATTATAAGTATAATACCGAAAAATCCTGCAAACACAGTTCGCTTGTGCCTTATTATTGCTCCTTTGGATGCTGCCAATCCTTTCAAATGTCAGTGACATAGACAACGGCCATGAAGTCCACACTGCCAGGATTAGTCCAGCAGCTGTATTAAGCATGCCGAATCGGCTAAGAATAGGTACAATGATAATAGTTGGGACAAACAATGACACTGTGTACAGAATAGTCATCCAGGCGACTCTATCAGCATCAGTTGTTTCATCATGAATCTCTGCCCCTACCAGCTCGGCAATTGTTCCCTGCTGATCCATGATTTTATCTGTCCTCCCTTGCCCCCTAAGGAACACGGTTCTTTTATCAATCTCTGAGACTTCGCCAATTGAGTAAGCATATCACGCTTGAGTCCCTAGAGTTGATAGCAGTATTTGTATCAACGACATAAGCATATACATGATTATTATTATGTTGGCCACAACCCATACTCACTTGTTAGCATTGTGTATACCCCGAAGCCTATTTGATAGAAAGCAATGCCTATTTGCAACCATTGCACCTGCACTGCATTCTTAGCATCCATCGTACGTAAGATCATGCTATCCGGTAGAATGGCAAACTGGTTTGGATGCAGCATCACTTGGTTTGTCGCCTCAGAACCAAGGCCAACCACTGTCATCTCGTTTGAGGGATATATATCTTTACTAATGTCTGGGCTATCTTCTACTCCAAGACAGAAGAAGTTGAACCTCGCTATCCTTTTAGCAGTGGCTGGCTCAGCCCCTAACCGCTGGAGTCTACTGCATAATTCTTCACACCAATGAGGATTTCCTTGATCAAGATGAGATGCAAGTGCCATGAGACTAAAACCAAATAAGCATGTTGGTGTACCAGATGCCATGAACCTGATTGCCAATGAATCCCAAAACATAGTAGATGGAGCGCCATTGACAATAGCTATATGGCTTATATACCCTAGCAACACTGTTTTCAAAACCGAAAACGTGGGTGACTCCTCAAATGCAATTACATCAATTAATGGATTAGCTAAAACATTTGGTAATACGGTGACAATCGCCAACAACGTGATAGACATCTTCAGTCTTATGATCAGTTGTCGGATTTGACGTTTCTATTTTTCTTGTGATCCCAGTGATTTGATGCAGTCCACTTTATGAACAGCTTATAGTTAAATAAATATCTTTGTCGTTGTATGCTTGAATTTATCGTTACCAATAGAAATCCCAGCAGGCTGTGCCGGGTCGGTTTCAGCTCGGGTCGCAGGCTCGGTGAGGGCGGGAAATTGAAGCGCGGGCTCGGGGCAAAATTCATGGTGAGGTCCGTCCTTAAGATAAAGAAGTTTTACACTAAGCGTCTCAGAGGCAACAACTATATGCACCTGTAAGCCCCATGCGACAAATATGCACTACATATCATGTTTATTTTGTTGAGAGTTTTTCTGACAAAATAAAGACTCAGTTCGAGACAGCACGTCGAGGACGATTTCGTGTGTATGTAGAGAGATGAAGATTATCGACTTAGTGGGATGACTCAGCGCTGGAAAATGCTATCAAGAAAATACTGTGATCTGTGCATCAAGATCGGGGAGCTAACTTTGCACAAAAAATAATTTATACATAGGATTTTAAAAATACAAGACAGCATTGAATTCATGTCAGGAAGACGACTTAATCAACACACTCCCCAAGCATTTTTCGAGAAATTCCGAATCACACGTTTGTCAAAGAGATTAAAGCCGAAGAGAATGAAGTAATAGTTGCAATTACCTCTTGAAGAGTACAACCATTTTTAAAATTGGACCCCTGGCCCCTTAAAAAAAACAGAAATATCAAATCTATATAATATTATAAATGATATTAATATGATGAAAATAAATTTATTTATAATTTATTTATGCTTATTGATTGTCGCTGTATCAGCATGGGAAGAAGACGACGATGATTATTTCATAAAAACAAAAACTCGCACTGTCACTGATATTTGTACAGTTACTTATACAAATACCGTCATCGAACCTACTACTTCTACAACCACAATTACTGCTGCTGATATTTCTACAACCAATGTTATTGCTGCTGATATCTCTACAGCTACTTTTACCAATACCGTTGTTGAGGCTACTACTTCTACAACTACAGTTGCTGCTGTGATTGCTTCAGCTACCTTTACCAATACCGTTATTGAAGCTACTACTTCCACAACCACAGTTGCTGCTGTGATTGCTTCAGCTACTTTTACCAATATCGTTGTTGAGGCTACTACTTCCACAACCACGATTACTACTGCTGATATCTCTACAGCTACTTTTACCAATACCGTTGTTGAGGCTACTACTTCTACAACTACAGTTGCTGCTGTGATTGCTTCAGCTACCTTTACCAATACCGTTATTGAAGCTACTCCTTCTACAACCACAGTTGCTACAGTAATCGCTTCTGCTACTTTCACGAATACCGTTATTGAGCCTACTACTTCCACAACCACGATTACTACTGCTGATATCTCTGCAGCTACTTTTACGAACACCGTTATCGAAGCTACTACTTCTACGACCACGATTACTGCTGCTGATATTTCTACAACCACGGTCACTGCTGCTGCTGTGATTGCTGCTGCTACTTTCACCAATACCGTCATCGAGCCTACTACTTCGACAACCACCGCTACTTTCACCAATACCGTTATTGAGCCTACTACTTTCACAGCTACTGTTATTGCTCCTATTACTTCCACTGCCACAGCTACTGTCACTGCTACTTTCATACCAACTTATAGTACCGGTAGTTGTTATGTATATAACAGTGCAAATGACGTTACTAATTACCTTATCAAACGAGAATTTTCATATCCACCTGATGCAGCCGTTTCTTCTAACTATGCATATACCTATAACGAATGTGCAAATACATGTGCATTGGCATCTAATACTCAATTTACATATTTCGGTTTAGCACTCTCAACTTCAGCTTCAGGTAATACTCCAGGTTTTACAACTGATGTCCATATTTGTAGTTGTTATAATCTTCGTCACAATGCTGCTTCAGCAGGTTGTACTAATTTGGTCACTATACCTTTTAGTGGTACTACCAACTACATTTATGGTACATATCTGACGGATGAGTATGTGTTCGAACTTCTCCCTAAAATTTCTGCGCGCAGTACCATTGCATCCAAGCCAGGTGCGGCAGGCGGAGTCTGAAAATAAATCTTGTTGGGAATTATTTTGGGAGCGTCGGACCGAACACGACAGCGAGGTCCATCCTTAAAAAATAAGAGAATTTAATCAAACAAATTAAGAAACATGCAAACACAATATCTTCTAATCACCATCGGCCGCCTTTAGGGCTCGGCTCCAGGTTTTAAAAGGTCCGAGTGGTCTGTCTCGGGCACGAGGAAGCTTCGCGCGCACTTGGGATTACACCAACCAAAAGGATCAATCTAGCACCAGGCGGCACTACACTACAAAACCCAAAAAACAACTGGGACCCCTCCCAAGTATTTTGTTTTAAATACGGCATCTTGCAGCTGAAATTATTGCACTGTAGCCATGGTTGGTTCTGTTGTAGTTTCATCTTTGTCATCCACGCTTGATAATCCTACGCCCATCATCACTAAGACGCACAGGAAAGAAACTCCGCTGAAAACTGCTGCTGTTACTGCTTGGGCATATACATACTGATGTGATGAATTGGTAATTTCAACACATAATACATCGCCAATTTCAACTTAAGTTAAGCGTGCAGCTAAATAAGCGGCCATCACCATCACTACCAGTAATAGTATGAGTGCCAACGGTCCGGTTACTATCAATAAGTATAATCGATACATCAGTGTCACATTTCGCTTAGCGCACATCTCGGGAAATAAAATCTCAATTTCCTTAGACCGAAACAAGATTCTATTTCTCTTTTGCACAGCCGTGTTTTTAAAAATTCCTCCAGCAAATCAGCTTGCCATTGATGATTGCGATATTTTCGCTATCGTGGACGCGCTTGCATATTACGCAATAACTCGGCCGAATGCGGTCGAAGAAGACGGCGTTGCGTCTCTGCGATCTCACTTTGAAAGCGCTTCGGTCATAATCAAGATCGGATGGAGATGACGTGTCTGACACAAGCGGCTTAGGCAATTTGATCACCATCTCCACTGCATCATCGACATACGACACCAGCCCTTCTCTGAACGTATCCAGCGGCGTCAGTGTGTGGTAGCCGGTGCACATTTTGGTGTGGCCGTTTTTGTGAGACCCCTCCAGTCGGAGGAATTGCGTGCTGGAATACACAGCCATGTCAATGCTTTTTGATGGTATAAGAGATGCGATGTATTTACAGTAATGATGGTCTTGAAAATAATAATTAGAGACAACGATATGCCATGATGTCTTGACTGGCCCGTGGCTCTGGTACAGCACGATGTTCGCGTCATCCCCAAAAATGCTTGCTAGGCATTTCGTGATTACGTCAATGTTGCAGTCGCCGTCCACATCAAGCACTAGCTTGCGCGGCGCACGTCGGATAATCTCATGGCACGTTTTGTTCGGAATGCCGCTATGCCACTGATACATCGCGCGTATGCTTGAGAATTCAAGAAAGAATACATTTTCGCAAAAGACCGCAACCGCAAATGTGCCTTCTTTTAAATCAGCAAGCTAAACTCTATCATCTCTCGAGCACTGGTAAACACAAAAGAAAGGGTGGGTAGGTGTGGGCAATGCCAGGATCCACGACTCGTATAATGAATTGTAGCGTTCGGTCTACGACCTCGGCCAAATTTTCCAAAGTTTCAATTGATTCGCTGGATCACCACTTTAAGGTTCCTGTCGGGAGCTGCCGAAAGCGCATTGTTTTAAATTTATGCACTGCTTCCTAGCCAAAAAAGAGGTGCCATAGAGGGACACAAGGGTAGACCTTGGTAATCAAAGGTAAGGATGCAATGTATACGTTGGTTCTCTTCCAAGAAAAGAATGGCTGGGCTTGGCTTTGTTTCCAGATGGTATTAGATGATCTGAGAATGGCTGGGCTTGGCTTTGTTTCCAGATGGTATTAAATGATCTGTCAATGGCTGGGCTTGGCTTTGTTTCCAGATGGTATTAGATGATCTGAGAATGGCTGGGCTTGGCTTTGTTTCCAGATGGTATTAAATGATCTGTCAATGGCTGGGCTTGGCTTTGTTTCCAGATGGTATTAGATGATCTGTCAATGAGGGTTGCCTTTCATTCGGCCAAAAAAAAAAGCAGCACTCCGTTTGCCCTCATTGGTCAATTTTGCTATCCTGCCAGAACACCCTCTTTGGCCATGTGCCTTTGGATTGTCACCACACCGAGTAAAGCTACCCCCACCCTTAGGTCACTTGCTAGGACCATCTGGCTGAATAGGTTTTACGTCTAAACAAGGATGTGCTTGGATGGCTCTTGCGGATGAAGGTGGGGTTCAATGTAATCAAGATTTTTTCCGGCCAATGAGAAGGGGACGCTTAAATTTGTAAACCCTCTCCGTGTTCGGCACTTCTTCCGCCTCTTGAGTCCTATATTATATAGTTGCTGCTTTCCATGAAAAACCTTCTTAGGTTCACCCAATTTCTGTCAAAATGGAAAGCGGTTTTAAAGTGATCGTTGTTGGTGGTGGCGTTGGTGGGCTCTGTGCCGCGTTAACGCTAGCCAAAGCCAACATTGATTATGTGCTTTTGGAGCGTAGCTCAGAATTTGCTCCTCCCTTTGGTGCCTCTATCGGCATGAACGTAAATGGCCTGCGCATCCTGGATCAACTGGGCCTGGTGGATACCCTGAAGTCCATGTGTGAGCCTTTGTCTAAGGCTATCTTACATAGGAGCGACGCGAGCGTACTGACCGAACTCAATGTGTTTGAAGTCATTGGTAAAATGTAAGGCAAGAGCGAAGACATCCGAGGACATGACATCAGCTGATCTCCTTGTTTTTTGGCAGATATGGCTACCAGTTCACCTTCACCAAGCGTCAAACTCTTCTCAAGGTCATGTATGACGCCGTGCCAGACAAATCCAAATTGCTATGTAACAAAAAAGTGCAGAGCATTGAGGAATCAGATGCGAGCGTCAAGATAACCACCACCGATGGATCTGTGTACAATGGTAGCATTGTAATCGGAGCTGACGGCGTGCACAGCATTGTTCGAAAACATATGTTTGACGCCTTGGCCGCCACGGTCGACATCTCCAAAGACAAAGCAGGTAAAAGACGTGTCCCTCCCCAACGAAATGGAAGGCTTGCGAAGGTAACTAACTCTCTCTCTCTCCCTCTCTCTCTTTTTTTTGTTTTACTTCCAACACAGAGTTGAAAGCCACGTACTCGTGTATTTATGGGATCTCTGATCCAGTGCCTGGGCTGTCATTAGGTGAGAACCATATAGTGCATCGGCCTGGATCGTCCTTTTTAGTGGCTGTGGGCAAGAATGACATTGTGTACTGGTTCTTCTTTGAAAAATTGGCCAAGACGTACACGACGGACGAAATCCCTCGCTTCTCGCAAAAAGACACGGACGACACAGCTAGCTGCTTCGCTAATGCTAAGATCACTTCCTCCGTTACCTTTGGCGACATTTATGAAAAACGCCAAGCAGCCATCAAGGTACCTCTGGAGGAAGGCATCTTTAAACATTGGCATTATGGCCGCATGGTTCTCATCGGTGATGCCGTGCATAAGGTAAAAAAAAAAAAAGAAGGCAAAGCTAATAGATGCTCTTGGCGCTCACTTTTGTTACTTTGACTTGGATAGATGACACCTAACTTGGGTCAAGGCGGCAACTCGGCCATTGAAGGTGTGGCCATACTGGTTAATGAACTACATAAGCTTTTGCAAGAACACCCCAACCCAACGAGCCAGCAGATCGATCAAGCATTTCGTGTCTACCGTGACAAACACAAGAAGCGTGTTAAAGGCATTTTCAAGGAAGCTAAATCCTTGACCCGGCAACATGCTCTGGATGGCTTCTTGAACAAACTCATCGCCCTCTATGCCACAAGACTCATTGGCGAGAAATTTATCATAAAGAAAATTGCTAATATGTTAGATAATACTCCAACATTAGATTTTATTGCTTAGACCATAAATTAATAATATCCCTATGACTCCTCAAACCCCAGGTGCATGATGCTCACCTCTCTATAAAGCTTTTTCCTAGTTATAATATCCACAATTTTTTTTAAGTCTTCATGTTGGCCTCTGTTTGATGAGTAGCCTCGAATTTCATTTCCCTTCCTGAGTAACGGCCTTCACTTACATGATCCGAAAAGCAAACACTTACAATACGTAAGATCAAAACACCAGGCAAATTTATGACTCTATGTTCCCTGGATCTTTGACACCCGTCCCTCCCCCTTTCAATTACATGGCAAGCAACAGCAATGGTAATGATATGACGGTCAAGGATTACTACTTTGACTTATTCCCTCAGTTTGGTAAGTCTTGGATCTCAAGTGAAAAACATATAAGACAGTGGATCGATATTAGTACTGATCGCACTTTCACTTTAGGAATTGACGAGACAGCTCGCCTGCCTTCCTATCCGTCATCACCATCAAGAGAGAAAGAGCCGTGATGACTCACTTGCCTTTGTCTAGGAAATGTTGAAGACAAGGTATGTACATTGTCCTATCGTGATTCCATGTATAATAACAACCACTTGTTTGAAAGAAAGATTGTGTTGGACGTGGGCTGTGGAATAGGCATCTTGTAGATGTTTGTACCAAAGGTGTGGTGCCAAGTACGCATAGGGTGTAAGTTCCCTAGAGCCAAGGTGTGTGTGGTAGGAAGGGGTTTGTCCCTTTTTGGTAAATCTCATGTTGCGCCAGTTTGGAGGCAAGTCAAAAATGGCGCCTTGTTTCATTCCTGTCACGTCCGTTCCATGAATTCAAGACGACAGCAATTGCCACTTGATCAGTACATGTACGCTTTTCCTAGATGACTGGACTATGGAAGCACTGTGCTTTAACTAATGATTTCCCTTACTTTTCGCTATCAAACTCCAGCCTGCTTTATCTACTCTATATTCCATTCACCTTACTCATACCGGAATGCGTGACGCCTCTTAATATTATTGATATCAATACACTTGCAAATGGTTTACTAGCTTGGCATGAATTACATATGTCTGGGGCTATATTCCTGAATTCAGTCCTTCCATTACGCTTAAAACCAGACAATGCTCCATGAGGATCGAATTTTTAGTTAATTCTTTCCTGAGATTTAGTCTTTGAAAGTCCATCGGACTAACAAGCTCCAGGCATGGCTGGTATTTCATCACTTCATTTATGCGCGAAATTCGGAGTATAACATCTTCTGGCTTGCTACGCTGATCAATACAGCTAAGTCGATTGAAAGTATTAACAGACCAGTCCATCACAGTTATTTGCTCATGTCTCAAGAATATCTAATGAAAGCACAACAACTGCACTAGCAACTTATAAGCTGGCATGCACAATGAGAACTCCATAACAGGCAGCTTCAAGAGTTGCTACAGCAACCAACCCTGAAAGCTTAAATCAAACCGGGGTGCAGATGTCAGCAGTACCCAACTTGCAAGACACACTTACGCAACAAACCACCTTACCAAAGGCTATGTGAGATGTTCAACCCAGACGTCAAGTCCCAAATCGTTCCTCGCAAAGCAATCCTCAACCACAGGCCCAACAGTTTTTTCGGACCCCTCCGTCACTGGGAGGTGGCGGTCGGGAAATATACAGTCACAGAATTTCCAACGACAGTTTCAAGAGAAACTCCAACAACAAGAACCCTTTTCTCAAGAACAGACAGGGTCAACAACAACACCACCAGTAGGTGGCCGATTGTCCGTCTTCGCACGAGCATGGCGAAGACTCACGGACAGCAGCTGGATGCACTCCGTGATATCCAAGGGCTTCGAATCCATTTCACACGACAACCCCATTTGTCTCATCATGCTCCACCAATGCCATCCGATCCAAAGCAGAGGGAATTGCTTCGAAAAGAAATCACACAATTTCTTGCGAAACGAGCCATCGAACCAGTGAAGGACGGTTCTTCAGATTTTATAGCTTCTTGTTCGTAATCCCAAAACGAAATGGCGGTTACCGACCTGTGTTCAATCTGAAAAAACTAAACGAACACTTGGAGGCCCCCATTTCAAAATGGAGACCCTCAGACAAGTCACAACGTTGATTTAGAAACACGACTTTCTGACAACCATAGACCTTTCAGATGCAGTCCTACATATTCTCGTCCACAAGATGTCACGCAAGTATCTCCGCTTTCGCTGGGAGGGCAAAACATTCCAATTTCGAACGACCCATTTGGCCTTTCCACAGCTCCATGGTTGTTCACAAGAGTAACCAAACCAATTCTGACTTGGTCCCATTCACAGGGAATACGGATATCTACGTACCTAGACGATTGGATAGTGGTTGCAAGAACACAACAACAATCACTCGAACACACTGCCAAACTGATCACGATTATGGAATCACTAGGTTTGTTAATAAATAAAAAAAAAAGTGTTCTCTGATACCCAGTCAGTCACTAGAACATTTAGGTTTTATTCTCAATACCAAAGATATAACTCTCAGCCTTCCGGATACGAAGATCAGGGATATCCAGAAGTCGATACGATCCGTGCAGAAACGACCGAAGTCCTCCCCTCGGTTGGTTCACAGCCTGACCATGAGGATACATTCGGCGGTGATGGGTATTTTCCCAACGAATCTATATACACAAGCGCTGATGTTGTTCAATAATCGTAATGTTCGGAATCCCCGTCATTGGGATCGAGAGCTGGTTCTACCTCAAGGCGTTCAGCAAGAGCTGAATTGGTGGCTGGATAACCTCGCAAAGTGAAACGGTCATGCACCTCTAAACCCGGACCCGGACCAAACCATCTACGTCGATGCAAGTAACCGCGGTTGGGGCAGCGTCGGTAAGAGAAAGTCAGTTCAAGGAGTCTGATCTCACGAAGAAGAATGCGAGTCTATCCACTGGCGAGTGCCCAAGGCCATAGAGCTCACACTTCAGTCATGCAGGTGGCTAAAAACTCGACCATACTGGTACGCTCAGACAATATCACCGCGAACGGCGTACATCAACAAGCAGGGTGGCACTCGGTCCCAGTCGCAAGGTCGGTTAGCGACATCGTTCTGGGAAATGTGCCTCAAGAGGGGCTGCTGCTCCCCGCCAGACACATACCGGGATGCCTGAAATGCAAGTTTCAAGGCTCTCACAACTCCCAAGCTGCTGCGGATACGCTGTTGGAGCATTTTATAGCCAATACCAGTAGCAACAGAACGTATACGAGAACTCACCATTTGTTCATAGCATGGTGTCTGGATCAAAGCGTTGATATAGGCTACTTCACGACTCCTCAACTGGTGAATTTCTTGGTGGATGTTCATAGTGCGTGCTATAGCATCAACTCCATCCAGGTGTGCAAATCTGTGATCATGCAGCTCCACCTGGACCAGGACTCGCTGGAAGATGACACTGATGTGCGGACCCTCATCAAGACTTTCAAGAAGCATGGACCTCCTCTCTCTCTCTGTCAAAGCTAAAAGCTGACCTTACTTTGACGCTGTCCTTTTTGGCCAAGATTCCTTCCAATGGGCGTATACCTCTCAAAGCCCTGAAGCAAAAGACAGCTTTCTTGTTAGCGATGGCCACCTTCTTGAGACCGCGTGACCTGTTTTCGCATTGACCTTTCCAAATGTGTCATAGACGCACAACCTTCCTCACCCTGTGCACTGAAGCACCTAAAGCAACGAGGCAAGGCCACCTGATCATAAAAAGGTTAACGATACACTCGTTGGCCGCCAGTGATCCCCTTTGCTCTATGACAGCTTTTTTAGCTGTGAAGAATCATCTAGGAGCCGCCCATCGCCATACCGATAATCTTCTGGTGAACAGTGTCAACCCGACAAAACCGATTACAGTTGAGACTATTTCCTCATGGATTCGTCGCTTAACCAAGATGTCCACAGGCTTGGTTCCAGTCCCCAGTGTTCTTCCATTGCTTCCGCTCTTGCTATGTCTCGTGGTGCCTCGAAGGAGGATGTTGTTACACTGGGCAACTGGTCGTCTGATTCGGTCTTCAAGAATCATTACCGACGTTCAGGCTACAGAAAACCAACATGTATGCGGTTATTCTACGCAATAAGTACCGATAATGTACAACTTAGCGTAAGCTGTAGTAGCAGTCAGACCCGGAGGTTATTTTAGTCGTTCGGAATAGACATATAATTAATCAAAATCCAATGCTTTGATAATAATGGAAAGGAAATCAGGTTATACATACGATTCATGATTTGCTTTTTGATGGGTGTAGACACATGCTGGTATATAAAGATATTTTTAGAGGATGTCAAAGCTGAAGGTGTGCGATAACTGGTGGGAGTCAAATCCACTATGTCGCGATAGTCACCATCATCAGGTTCACACGATTCCACTTTATGAATCATATTTCGGGTTAACTCTTTGGATTTCCAAGTAAGTTTTATGACATTCAACAGGCTTAGGAAAGTCTTGATGTTTGTAGGAACCGTGTACGTTGGTGTGGAGAGAATTCTGCAGACATACCCTGCTGGGCAATCCAGGCAATCCATAACCAACATCATGGTATGAGGCCAAATGCATAAGCTGATAAGCTGCATCAGTTGGTCATTCATCATCTTAGGCGACTTCAGGTCGCGTTGCAACAGCAACTTGTTATCTTGTTCGCTAGTATAGCTTCGTCCACCCTCTCCACATGCATACTCAACTTTTTAGTTTTCGTATTAGAGGATCTGCGCGGTGGCCAATCATTCGACGCCGTATGGAAGTTGTAGAGACTACAAGTCGATTTTCATTCTTGCGGACACTAGACGCTATACTTGTAGTCTGTCCCCGTATAATATCAACTTGATCAAGGTCGCCAAAGAACCTATCGAGCACACTCCAAATGTGGGAGATATACCATGATTCTAGATGCTCCTGTGACAGTTGACAGCATCCTATTTCTATTAGAATGCTGTGAATGACATTTCGCACGCAGTCCTTGTCAAACGACTCCTTCTTGTCATAGGTAACGTCAAAATCCCTTTTGTCGCCACAGAGCTTATCGTAGTCATTTCGATGTTCAACAACATGAATTCATTGATGAATCTAGACAAGCCAATCGGAAGTGGCGGAAGACTGTGCAATCAATATGTAGAGAATTCTTTCAGCTCTTGCTCAGTTAATACATTTAGCTGCTTCCACGTTGGGTCTGTAGGGTACGTGATGCAAGAATGAGCATTCCGCTCATTCTTGCATTTGGTAGCAAAGTCATGTACGACATCTTCAATCTTCCTTCCGCTATTTAACATCCACTTTTGAGCATCATCAAACGAAGCATATTTGATATTATTCTGTTCTATAATGTCATTTTCATCTATATTTGATCCAAATAATAAAGTATATGAGATTTCCATGTTCAGATATAATACAATCAACATTTAGCTTGAAATAATGGATTATAGTGTATCCAGAATGAAGTCCATTGCCATACCTGTATGATAAACTTTATGATGGTTTTGTTGTTGCTCTTCTTTAGCTTAAAAGTTATGTAAGCAAATAGAAAATTCATTTCGTGCATTGTTATACCTATTTGCATTGTATATATTTATTCAGGGATATACCATGTGTTTCTGAGGTGGCAACATTTTCTTCGTCCTTGTCCTCGACAGTCGGTATGCTGCGTTTGCCTGAACTGTACAAACATTAGATTCCTACAACGTTTCATGCTGGAAAGCGGAATTACTTACTAGTATGTCCGTGAATATGATATTGCAGCTCAGCTTTAGTTGGGAAATGATCCCAGCAACAAATGCATATATTCTGCTTTGGAATTCCTTCTGCTGCTTTTACGTATTCAAACCTGTCATTTTTACTCAGTCAAGATGTAATGTTACGACTCTCAAAGGGAGAGTTTGTGTATCTACCTATCACTGTGGCGAATTAAAATCTTTTCAGTCTACTTTCTAGTATGATGCCTTGAAGAGGGAACGTTTTAGCGCCGTTGAGCTAGCAGTTATGGAAATAATGGAAAATATGAGCTTGCCATGCTGATTTTTGGGATGGTTCTTTAAACTAAGTGCCTTTTGTATACACATCACACATGTGGCATTCAATCTGTGTACTGATTTTTTCTTTGTTCATTTTCGCGTTGAAGGAAGAACTGCACTTGTTTTTTTTTGTGGTCATGGCATTTGAAATCTTTTATTTAACTTCATGTGCCAATAGCAAAGTTCTTGCGTATTTTGGATTAAGGAGATCAACCCTGTCAGACCCAGGTTGTGCATATATACGAAGAGAAATAGAAAGATAGGGACGTACTAGTTTGTTATAGATCCCTTTTGCCCTTGAAGAATGTGTAGTAGCAGCAAGACCTGAAAGCCGTAGTCCGATGGAACTAAGACCAATTTTCAGGAAGAATTGACTGAATATTGTATGGATATTCCAAAGGACTAACATCATCTAGGTCTGACTTATCCATCCTTGCCTTCCATAGCGTAGGTCGCATGAATGAAGTACTTTAGATTTTTTTATTTGAATTGATATAGAAAATTTTTACTCTGAATTCCGCTCAAAAAATAAAAGCAAAAGATGACATGGTCAGCCAAACTTGGAGGTTGTTTTAGTCCTTCAGACTAGCATACAATTGCCATTGTAAGATTTCACTTCATGTATCATGTTCCGGATTAGTATTTTACATTTCACGTAAGCTCTATGACATTCAGAAGGGTTGGGAACGTCATAATGCTAGTCGGAATATGGTATGTAGGTGCAGGTAGAATACGGCAAACAGAAACGGCTGAACAATCCATGACCAACATGTTGCATGGAGACCAACTTGCAAAATTCCAGGTATGAACAGTTTCCTAATTGCACTCTCGTCATTGTCACATAGTATAAAAAGTTGAAATAGCTAATCCTTCATCATCTTGGGGGTTTCGAGCCACGTTCCAATTGCAGTTTTGTGTCCTTGTCGCCAGCGTAATTCTGTATCTGGTTCGGAGAAAGGGACCTTGGGGCCTTATGAAATTTGGATAATGCACATGTGGACAAGAATTGGTTGCCTCGAAGAGTTCTCCGCAATTGGTCACAATACTCGCGTCTTGACCTAGTAATTTGCTACTGTTGAGTCTCGCCAGGTTGAGCCTCCAATAATCCATCTGCAATCCGACGGTTCCTGAACCCGAGATTCATAGTTCTGGCATATTCGTTACTTGCGCTTTGAATAGCCTGAGCTTGCTCTTCAGGGGATAATGTCGCAAAGTTATGGGCGGTCAATGTAGCTGCTCGGCGGATCCGTCCGTCGTATCGATGACTACCAAGGACAGTCGCAGTAGCTGGCTTATTGCTTTGGTCTTGCCTTCGGACAACGTGAGTGTATCCGTAGGCTATAAAAACGCCATGTATCTTATTACATAGTAGAGCCGGCTTACTCGTTTCATGATAATATATCTCAATAAGCATTTTCAAAGCGGCTGCTCTTCTTTTTCTATATAAATTTAGCTTGCCAGGAACATTTAGAAAATCTATTGTAACGAAGTTGAGTGCCAGACTTGCAGCATCAGATTCTAGATAGCATATGTTTTTAGACGGCGTTCAAGTGTTTATTAATTACTGTTCTCAAACTTACCAAATAAGCATGTAGAACTTGGTGTTGTATCAGCCATAGGCGAGCGAGTGCTCGATATGTATATTGCCAATTTTGTGGATAACTGCTTGATCTTGTGGTGTAACGGAGGAGCGTCCCACCACGGTTACAAAATTGCAACGTCTCCGTCGGAAAATTCAAACTCATCTATGTACTTAACGTGCTACGAATTTATCCTCCAAGCAGTAAATCGCATTGCTGGCTAAGGAAAATACCTCATTAAGATAAATTCTTTCAGAAATCCATAATCTCCTGAGTGAAGCTGGATCAGGCACCCAGAACATGGCTATGGAGCGCCCAGACTGTGAGGAATACTACAATAGCATGGAGGTTGTGGAAAACCTACTCAAGGAGCTTCCCAATCCTTCCGGGTGTTCGGGTTAAGTCCCCAATACCACGCTAGTGCTTGTCCTTCTAGTACAGTCATCATTTCCTCTACCATATCGACGGTAGAAAACCTAGAAATTCTGCCATGGATTCGAACTTCGAAACCCATTGTTGTGACTCCGTAGTGCCTCCTTTTGAAAATACTGGAATTCGATTGCGACGCCGACGTTCCCGATATATAGCCGTACTTTCAAACGCTAGAAATTCAATTTACCACATATGTCGGAGAGAAATTTGCAACCACATCACCATCAACAAGCCGTATTGATCTAGCACTCAGCATAAGAGCAATTGGTGTTGAGTATTCGATCATGGCTTGCTTCAAGGTTCTGTCTGCATCCTTAATTTGTTCTTGATTATCCATTTCACGACACCAATCATCAATATCATTTGATTTTTCGTCACAATAATGATTTATGAATGGAGGCGGAGTAACCTAATCTCTGCAATGTAGACATCGACAAAATTTGGTGTAGGCAATTAGAGATTGTGCTAGTACGTAACAACTTGGAGAAGCCATTGCTGTGCTAATACCTAGTAACTTGAGGCATGATCTCCAATTATCCTTTGGGTGGTATCTTAGTGCAATGAATGCACTAATGGAGCGGGAATCTCTGAAGCCAGAATATTTGCGTATGATAAGAACTCCCACTATTCGCCTTCCGGAACGAAGCTCTCTGGGGGAGACGATAGTAAACTGAAGGTCACCATGCCCAATCGTGTCACAATCCTCTAGAGAGACCTTTTCAAAAGCGGGTGGTTATACGAACGCAATCATTGCTAGTGAGAAACCAAGTGTTTGGTTTAGTTCCGAGAGAGGTGTGGGTGGGTGAGGGCTGCACTTTCAAAACAAAGTGTACAGAAGGGAGTATCTAGCAGAGGTTTGTCATATAACGCTGGGGAGCCATTTTGCGAGAAAACTTTAACATAGGGCTCTTCAGCGGGCTCTAGTTGTTGACCGTGATCACTTGAAAATCTCATTGGCTTCCTTTCGTTGGTTTGCATTTCACAATGTCGTTTCATATCGTCATGCACTTCATAGTTTCATGATATTTGTGCATGTCGCACCAAATTATTTCCTTGTCAGGTTCATGAAAAATTGAAACACGTATTGGAGTGAGTTCCGGCCGAGATGGACTTTGAGATTACAAGGTAGGGTGTGAGAACAGGTCAGTGTAGAGTCTGTTATTACAGGTGGTTAACTCTGAAGTTGTAAAATTCGAATACCAAAGGTCACATGATATTTCCGCCAAATTGTACGCAAGGCTTTCCTTTTGACGCCTCAATAACTTTACCCAGTACAGACAACATTTGTAATCAAGTTCCCGACTTTTTGATGTGAAGCTTGACGAAGTCAATACTTACTGTGCAAAATGGAACACCACATACGAAGTGATCCAAAGGACCATCTGGATGAGATTAAATGTCGATCTAATGATGACAAGTGGACCTGAATATATGCGGCTATCTCCTGAAGATACAGCTTTCTACATGTGGTCCTGCATATCCTGGAACCATTTGACCAGTCTAAGAGCCTGCACTTAGCATTTCCACAAGTAACTGTCAACCTTGCAATCGTTATCATACGATGAATCAGTATGAAAAGGAGAGTAAGTGATATTCTGTATTTTGTAACTTTCGTTTTCCCTTTATTTTATATTTATTTCTTTTTCACTGATCGGTTGTGCTTCGTTCACAGCGCATAGCGACCTTCTCACTTTTTCATTACCATTTGACTTACTGCCTGGGAAGGATAAGCTGAGCAAGATACTCTTGAAAAAGTCTAAGGTAGCGTCTGAACTACTTGGCGTCCCAAATGACGCATACACCACAGAAAACACCGAGTGGCAAGATGGATCTCGCAGTGATATCCTGTATGTTCCTCGACTGGTAATTCAATAATCACTCCTACTTGTTTTAATTGAGGTGCAATTAACAGTCAACGAAGCATTTATGCAGAGACTGATTCAATACTGCCGAAATGTAACGAAAGCGCATAAATCATATCCTTTGGCACTAGTATTTTGTGTTGGCGAAGTGTCTCCTTCGGCACTTATCAACAAGTTCCAGCCTGTTCAGAGCAAACCATGGATGCGCTCAATCGTATGCTGTGATTTCTGGGCGAAGACCTGTTATCTTCTATCAAAGGAAACTTTACCCAAAGAAGACGCTGTCTCCAACAAGATACTTCCATTATTTGCATTAGCGACATTTCTGATAGAGCAATCGCCCACCCTGTATGGCCATTCATATCCTAATCACCCGACGAATTGTGTCATAAAACACGGTGAGCCATTTTGCGGAACACTTGGACGAAGCCATCGTGAGCGGCTTCTAAGTTTCAACTCTCCTCTCTTTTATATGTCCTTTTTGTTAGGAGTAACATTGCACAGCGTAGCATATTGCGCTCAGGAGCTCCATACGCCATCTGGATGAGGTTGACTGTTGATCAAATGATGGCAAGTTAGACCTGAATATATGCGCTATCTTCAGAAGATTACAGCTATCTATATGTGGTCCTGCCAATCACGGAACCATTTGACCAGTTTACGAAGCAGAACTTAGCATTTCGACACGTAACTATCAACTTGGCCATCGTTATCATACAATAACTTGATGAACGGTCTACATAACATACAATGCCTTCTGAGTTAGTAAACTCTTAGGTGGTGTAGATACTTGTAATCATGGTTTCTAACAGTTCATTCACATAGCTTCCATACCGACTACTGACACCGGAGATATGAAAGATTTTGCGAATGTAGCCATCAGTAACTTCGATAAGTACTTGCCGGAAGCTGGAATGGACTCTTTTTTGCTACAGCAACAGCTTTGAGTCATCGTACCAACTATGGGTTCTATAAGTCCACGCCTTTCCAACAGCTGGATATCTATGCTACCAATGCGATGATCAGTCGTGCTTGGTCAAGGCGAACAGATGACTCTTGAAGAGAAATGGATACACTCTTCCGGAAATGGTTGTTGAAGACGAACTCTTCAAGCTAAGCAAAAGCAGTAAATTTAATCAGAAGTGTACTTAACATATATTTAAGGTCGTTGATTTATCTAAATGAGGATTTCTGAATCCAGGTCACTTATGGGTACCAAAGAAGAGCTCAGAGAGGAAGACCAGTACAAGCCAGTCAGCCTCCCAGACGTTCCTGACGAGTAGCAGAATCTTTCAGAATTTTAAGTAGAGTATGTTATAGCTTTGCACCTCATCTAAATACATATAGCATTTGTCAATTCTGACGGCTGTTTTTGGGAATGCTAGAATGCGACAAATGAACTGCGAAACCCATCGCCTATATTCTCCTTGCAGTGACCATTTCGATAGCGACAAGTACTTTGATCTGAATAGGGTTTCACACAATGCTCATGCAGCATGTAAAAGGGCTACAACCGCTGATATGTCGCGAACCCAATCTTTGAGATACTGGATAGGTGAAATATGAGCCAGGCAATTTGGAGGCATCCCACCATGAACTGTGGTATATGCTTCGCATATCGGTTATGATAAATATATTGCTTGATAATGTTCCAAGGCTGGAATGTTAGCAGCTGGAAATGTCTCGACCTTGCATTGAAGGTTGCTTGAAATCATTGAAACAGGTATATATTCGGTTGTAATACGGCTTATAAAAGTTCATCAACTAAAGTATTTTCTAATATCTATATAGCTTTCGCATCCAATCCTTTAGGCACTAACACAATCTTTACTTGCCTACATCAAATTTTGTGGATATCTATATTGCAGAACATATCTCACAATGTGCTATCTTCAATCTATCTTATCACTGGCATAAGGAGTTCCCGTATCGGATGTGATAAAAAATGGATATTTGTTCAAACTTCGACAACTACTATCGGCAAACACCAACTTCAAAAACAAAACATTACATATATCTTCCTCTAGCTTTATGATCTCCAATCTTTACGTTGGAGAAGATCTTTAGGCTGATGCTCGGAAGTCCGATGGAGATCACAGATTTGTAGAGAATTTTCAATTTAACAGAAAATATACAGATAGAGAGATTGTGACTATTTCCAACTGAAATTTACTACACCTTATTATGTTTATATTTTACTAAATTGTAGCAATGAGGGATAGAACTTACAGTATGTTCCCATCCACTACCCTTAAGACCAAGAGCTACTAATGCTTCATACATCCAATAAATGTCTCCAGGGTCCAAAGGCTGTGGTGCGTTAGTTTCATGAATGTGTTGGAAGATCTTCAGCATTAAATTGCTTACATTTCTTTCTTGGCCAGCTTTAATAGCATCTTTGGCAAAATTGTATGCCTGCAACATTGGCTTGGTTCTCTTTCCTAAGGGAACTATTTGGCATATCCATTGTTCTGTATCGCGTTGTTCAATTTTCATGACAGTTGCAGCCCATGCTGCCCTTCTACCGCGAAAAGGTTTTGGCTGTTTTGGTCGCTTTACAATGTTCCAGTGTCGACGACACCATTGAGCGCACACTTCTCCATTACTACTTACAAAGACTTTTGAGTGGCCATATAATAAGAGCGTTGTAGACATTATAACAACTAGCTGCCACCCAGAAGTATTGGAAGCCGCTGACAGACACAAAAATCCAATAACTTGGATCCACCATACCGGTGGGTACTTCTTGTTTAAAATAATCATATCCGAGCTAATTCCATATTCAATAGCATTTGCCGGTCCATGTAACACAATCATTACTTGTGAGTCCCATTCTTCGGCAATTATATATGTTCTTGGCTCGGTTGCGCTGGATGTCCTGGATGATCAGTAATACTGCAATGTAGTTGATATCGATGGTGACCCAAGAAACTGTAAAAATGTTTGCAGCAAGGTAACAGTCAGCCATCTAAGGCTCCACCAACTGCTGCTTACAATAGAGAAAGTTATCATTGCCAACATGATACCAAGGTAGCCGATCCATCCAAATATATATTTCTGTCTAAATTCGATGAACCCTGATCGCTTAACGGGTAAGGAGAATGTCACTATAAACCATTATTGTTTGGTTTCTTCTTCAAGGTCCCTCTGGAGGATTTTCTCGTATAATAGACAGAATATGATGGTTTATCACATTATGACGAGCTCGAGTCTCATTCCCATGCCAGACTCCCAATCCCTTCAGAATTTGTGATTCCAGGTCATTCTTGAAAAGAAGTCATGATTGTTCTTGAATCTAATGCCCTGTTGATGGGGCATGATATCCACCACTGGAAGTAACCTAATGTTTGGGTAACCAAGGCCCTATCTATATTGTCTACCTTCAGTGCTGTCACGACTGGAGCCAGACTGAGCAGAGTAGACAACAACTCTGGAATCTTAAAGTCATCCAGGGGCATCATCCGGCTTGCTTGAACTATTCTTGCGATTGCCAAAATTAGCAGAGTCTTCACAGCTATCTTTCTGCATATACAACCAGCATATATCTGTGGGAGTTCTTTCATGAGTCTATCCACTAAAGGTAAAATACAATGAGGGCAAGTTCGAAAGTCCATTTTTTATTAATATCAATGCAGCTCTACTAGTATTGGTTATCTTAAAAACAAAGGAAATAATGGTTTGTTCCGGTTTGAAGCTTGAATATAAGAGAGTTCTGTTAATCGGGTTTCCATTTGGTGTTGCGGTTTGTTATTTGTTTTGCTGAACCATTTTAGCATCAAGGCAGGCAGTGACTTTCCTATTCACCATTTTTATAGGCTGTTGTAACACCGAAGATGTTTGCCGTATTGACTCGTCAGTTTTGGTACTGACAATGTGGTTGAGATGCTATAGTAAGTTAAATAAATTGTTAATCTATGCCTCAAAATTGGCTGCATGTCCGGGTTTAAATATCTTCTTCACATTAGACTGAGGTATAAACGGGACTTTCACTAGCCACGTTAAACCATGCCTTTCAGTTAATGTAGTGTCGATTATGGAAGTAGGTGATATATCTACAAGTAAAGGCTGATTCATAGTGGCATTTATGATACCAGTGTGGTGACCGGCATCTGAGATTTCTGATGCAAGAACCCTTTCCGACTTTTGTCAGACAAGTGGCTGAATTAAGAAGTTCACCGGATACAATACAGTTGCCACATGAATAACGATCCACTGAGTTCTAGAACTGACAATGTACCACAGTTATCTAGAGACCTCATGGGTACTTTCTATAACTGTGGTATACAGGGATACACATCCTATGGCTGTGCTAAAAAGAAATAAGCCGGAAAAAAGGCAGCGGAAAGCAGAGAGAGATGAAACCTGAAATGTAGTCCGGCCGTATCACAATAACAAGCGCCGCTCAGCACAGACACCAAAGTTTAATTACTGCATACCCGGCGGCATCAAGTGTAACGTCAATAAGCTACAAAGGACATTGACCTCAATGGATAAAGAAGTTACTAAAATGGACAATTATATTAATCAACAACCAGGCAAGGGTCGTCTAAGAGTTTCAAAGTACCTGGATGACATGATTTCAGCCCATAAATGACTATTCTGTCATCGTTGCCAGTGTCGGAGGTACAAGATATCGGCTCTACGGCAAGCTGCCGAATGTCCTGAAAAGTAATCGGAATAAATGCCGGTGCAACACAAAGAACAAATAAATAGAACCTTGGTTGGCGTATACCAGTTTTCTTCCTTGTCTATTACTATTGTAACTACAGGATAACACCTTGGCTATAAGTTCAACCACCAGTACGTAGTTTTCAGTGGAGATGGACTTTGGAACTGTCGACCCTGCAGCTTTCTTTATAGCAATTGTGGCATTGTTAGTGTCAGTAAACAGCTCTGTTGGTCAGCTAGCTCAGAGCATTGACCGGCATCAGCAACGGAAGGTGCAGGTTCAACTAGCCGGTCCGTGGGACATATACGCACCTGATAAACATGCAACTGTGAAGGACATGTTTGGACACATGCTTAGAAATGCTAACCACATTAGTCAATTGGTGCGGGATAACAGGATGCACTTGGCACCAGACGGATTTGTGTTCTGTAACACTGCAGCAGACACTGTGTGTTGGGCTTACAGAACATTGGGCCAGTCAACTGTCGTTGATGTATTTTTATCATTGCTCGTAGGGCACAAGGTACTCGCAGATGGATGGATTGGAATAATTACAAACTTGCTGACAATGTGGCCTAGATTTGTCTATGTGGTTTTCCTATCGGTCAGGCCAACGGCTCCCAGACTATGCTCAGTAATTATGAATAGTGATGAGATACTTTGGGCAAAGTGTGTCGCACAGGACCCGCCATCCTCCCTTGGTGAAGGAATGGGGCTTCTGTGTGCGCTATGTGGGCTGATGTTCAGGCAACAGGTACGCTGGGCACATACGGCCAGTAGAACAAGTGGGCTAAATGCACATGCAACATGGGCCTCAATGGCTGCAGACATTGTTGTCTGGTGGCATTTATTGCACCGCTGTAAGCATTGTGCTAGCGTTCCTCGATGCACACGTGTCATGGTGTTGAACGCCTTTCCAAAACCCTTGTTTATGAGCAAGAAGTATATCGAGACAAGCAATTGGCGACTTGCAACAAATGACCAGTGTTGGCCCATCGGTATAGCAGTTGGTGGTCTCTCCACTGGAGAGGTGGCGGTGGCAGCTGCTTTATGGGTTAATCAACGACAGAACGGACTTGCGTTGAGCTTGTGGATGGCGCACATCAGCCGTTTGCAGAATGTGCGGTTTGATGCGGACAAATCGCAGCATCTGTTACCATTGATGCGTGGATTGCAGGTGTTTTCTATGCACTGCAAAACCTTACTATGCATAGGACAAAGGATGGAGGGGGAACTAGCGATCATGGTTGCCATTCTTCCAACGCTGTTGCGTGCCAGAGTCAGCAGGTTGTTTGGCAAAAGTGGAGTGGAGGCCTATGACAATGTAGCGGCCTTGCTTAATGTTGAGGAAAGCTATGTGTGTGCACCACGACCTCCGTGGTGTGGACACGCTGACTGGACACATTGTGAGTGCTTAAGGGTTCACACGCTTTATTTGCCATTTGCTGCAGTGATGGTTTCAGCACAGGATATGCTACCTGTGCCCGCAGTTATTGTAACGCAGAATGAAGAGCTGGTGGCTCTTCACGTAGCGACCATCACGAGCTGCACACGTCAACTGCAAAGACCCATACGTGAGGTAGTAAGGACGGGTGAACTTGGGTACATTATTGATGGACAGGTCGACGAATTAGCAGCACTCAAAATTGGCCGTGAATCCCTTTCCACAGATGTAGTTTCCACCGGTAGAATTGATTCCCCAAAGAAACTGCAATGGCATGTGGAGTGAGAAGAACAAAAAGCTGCACACCGTACTGTATTATTAGTTGCCAATCACAGTCTACTACTCCCAATTATTCTGTCGAGCAGCTTCCACATTATATTTGAGAACCGATACCTTCAACTGAATTCAGAGAGCCATAGGATTATATCAATGCTATGTCATATGTATGAGATTACTAAGCTAGTAACCAAGTTCAATTGTATGTTACTTTAAAATTATGATTGCTAATAACAACAGATCAAAAATTTCTACGCACCGCATCTTTAAACTAGATTGTCAAATTTGGTATGTACTGAAGCAATAATGGCTTGATTATGAATCTTTCATACAGTCATCATATTGCGTTTTGAAAAACGAAGAGCTGATAACATTGGTCTATGTTAAGATGTCGGAATTACAGAGATCTTTTACGGTCTCCTCTACAGTTTAGCTACCGTAGAAGCAAAATAACACACCTAATTCAGCCAAATTTTGTTCCGCAATTGGTACATCTAGTCTGAAGGACAAAAACAACCCCAGGAATGCTGCCTATTCATCTCTTCCTACGTTTTTGAGCGGAATCCAGAGTAAAATTGTTCTGTATCAATTTCAATTTCAAATAATCTAAAGTACTTCATTCATGCGAGCTACGCTACAGGAGGCAGTGATAGGTGAGTCAAACTACAGTTGTTTTACTCCTTCGCGGTAGGCCCACAAATTTTTTACTCATGGTTCATATCTCCAGGTTGAACCAAAATGTGCCTAGACATGCATCTACAGAGTACAGCTTTGAGATCCGAAAGCAGAAGGAAGAAATTGGTAAAATCTTTATCGTATTAGAAAATGTTTCATTTAATGCACTTTTAAAAACCATATTAAAAACTTGATATCCTAATTTCAATAATCTCAATCGTCGTTTAACAGTTGGACCTAGACATTTCTGCAATACTGTCGTTAAAAAGCATTCACCACATGATTATTTACACGCTGTATCTCATTGAATGTCAGCATGTACCGGAAATGACTGCTCAATAACCTCATACCACAATGGATTCCTAAATAAACACTGTTGGTATGTTTTCCACGTTCAAGCCATTGTAACGGGTATACTCTATATACACTGTGAGAGAAGCATCAAATGAGTTGTCAAAATTGCTAATAATCAAAGTTTCACGATATTTGCACAATTTTTTGGAACCAGTCAGTTAGGATGTCTTCTGCTCACAGTCAACACCGGAAAGGAACTTTATGTAACTAGACGCTTCAACTATAGATACTTAATTTTATCTCTGGTCAATAATATATTATATTACTATCGTAGCGAAACCAATAGTTATATTAAAAAATAAAGAAAAAAAATCCATAGAAAGCTTCGTTTAGAAAGTTACTGAAATAGTAACAGGGATCTCTGAATTTGAGGCTTGCTGAGGCGGGGTCTAGCGAAACAAATCTTTAGGTGAAAGAGGTGCATTTCATACTCCGTCTCATGCCTTTCACCTTTGGTCGACGACATTTTTGATGACGAAACGCCATTCTGCACCAGCATAAGAGACTTTCTTCTTGTCCATTGAATAGATCACTTTGACGAATTTAACCCAGACTCTATTACCAAAATATGGTGTTAAAAGCTATACACCATATCTCTTAAACTTTCAAGCTACCAAAACAATCTAGTCACCTAGACAAAGTTAAGTGCTTTCTCCCTATACAAAAATCATTTCTCTATCATGCCTACAGATCTCATAGACATAAATTCAATTTGTATACCACAACTTTGCATAATCCAAAAAAAGTTTGTATTTATATCTCTTTCGCTGTATTGTATTGTCAGCTTCCTGATCAAAAAGGTTTCAGCTGAGTGCTTCCCGGGGGTACTTGGCTGGCCTGACTGATGGGTGCCTGCCAAGCACTTTCCAGTCCCTCCTGATCATTAGGAGAGCACTCTCAATGATCCATCGTTGGCACCGGTGGTTGAGAGAGTTCTGTGAATTTCTACTTTGACCGGCCGGCAAAGTAGAAATCGAGCTATTGGGGGTCATGGCAGCCTTAAAGCCATCTGATGAGACCTTTGGCATGGTCGAAACCTCTACTTTTTTTCTTTTTAAAAAAAAATGAAAATAAAAAGTGATGTTCACTTTAAAATATAACATTTTTTGATTTGAATGAAAGGTCTTTTTAAACTTGAATCTTTGTATAGTCCCTTCTTGTATAGTTCCTTCGGAACGATACACTGCCGTATTCCTCGTATAAGTTGTCCTTCAAACAATCATAAAAGTTATCAGCAAGCGTTGAGCTTCTCGCTGTGAAGAATACCTCCACTTTGCTATAGCCCGTAGATGATCAATAGATGTATATGAAGCCACGATAACTCCATTTGCGAATGAAAAACAAGCGAGCCTTTAGATAGTAAGATATTCGTTGCATCCAGCTCTTCAAGCAGGATTTTCTGTAGCACATCTAAACAAGCGCTTACATATCATTTTCTTACATTTTCTTCAATTCCAAACAATTACACCTCATTTTTTTCACGGAAATGAGCGCAGTACAATCTCTTAAACTTGCATGGTACTTTTTTACGGTAAGGGAAAGACCAGTTCGGAAAATGTCTGAGCGACTGTTTCATCACAGAAAAAATTCAGAGCTACTCTAGTCCTGCTTAAAGGCCACATAACAGTGAGTTGTTGAGCTCAGGATATATTATCTATCAAGATAACATAGACTGGAAATCACGGAAATCACGGCATACTTTCTCCTATCACGAGAAGGAAATATGTGTACGGTTGAATAGACTTGTAAATTTCACACAACATGGATCACTTGCTTTGGAGGCAGTGAATAGTTTATGTACTATTGTCATAGGAAATTGAGTTATCTTCAATAATCTATGGGTGTCCTAACAAATGACTAAGTACCTCTATATTCATCCTGGTGGCATTTATATTGACTTTCTTCATTCATTTGGTTTGCAATGAGCCTATATCGTTTATCACCCAGATCCATTTAACTTTCTCCCATCATAGACACATATCAAGTAGAATACTACTCATAGACTTAAATATCTAAACATTTTTATTATTCAATAGTTTTCTCAAGTGCTTCCATAACAACTATATGTACTCTATGCATAATTCAGCTGTGTCGTTACAAGAATCAGACGATATCTGTGTCCATATTGTAGTACACGATCCGCCAGGACGTGGAGGATGGTCATCATTCTAAACTAGTTTTCTCTTCTCTGTATTTATGACATAACTTGAAGCTAGTTTCTCATGTTTAAGCATGGAGTTTTTATTTTATTTTATTCAGAGAGACTGGCATGAAGAGGTAGCATTGCAACATAAATTTTACGCTGAGCAAGATTTAAGAAATCAAAATTTATGTGCTGAAATATTGAGTTGATAACCCACACCATGGTTTCCCTTGTGCCGTGGCCGACCCAGAACATTGACAGCTTTGAAAATGATAACTTGTGAATGCTAAGCAGATGAATGATGTGTAGTGGAAGTTGCAAGTTTGGTCAGGAATATTTTCGTTAGCGTTGTAATCGGTTTTGTCGTGAGAAGCATAGATAACATGGATTCTCTAGCCAAATACCCTCTTCCAATACTGACGGAGCTGAAAACGACGACGGCTTAGCATTTATCGAAGTCTGGATGTTTTTGAAAGCAAGAAGTTGGCTTGCGAATATTTTCGGAAAAGCCCAAGTTACCACAGTGTTGACCGACTGACGCCAACGTGGTGTTTCTCGATGGTGAGACGTCCCAGAAGCATGAGAATAGCGTTGCTACAAAGATAAGAAGACTCTCTCAAAACATAAACTATAAAAACAACACTAAGTATTGAGGTGAGGGAGGAGTGAATTTTTTTTTGTGTAAAGTTATTTGAGGAGTACTGTTTTTTAATATGCTGGTAGCGGGTCAAAAAGGGTTGTAGAAGCTCACGGTCGAAGCTAATGCAAGGATGATAACCTAGAGGCGACATTCACATAGATGTTGGTGAAAAATAAAGGAGGGGTTAAGGTTTTGAGAGCAGAAAGCGTGGGAATGTGGGTGAAAGTCGTGAAGCCAAAAAGACAAGGAACTGGGTAAGAAAAAATTGGCTGTGATAGTAGCGCCTTGATTGGTAAAATGAAAGAGAATTTTTTTTCCAGATTTATCATGTGCACCTTTCAGTTGTTCTCCTAAATTTTCTTCGCCTGTCCGAAACTTCTTCTGAACCTCTCCAATAGACTTCTTTCATGGAATTCTATCACCTTCAACTAAGGAACATTAAGAAAAGAATGGCCGATTGCACAACGGAGGATCCGCCTGTAGTAGGTCAAAAGTTAAGACAGTATCACCATGTATGCACCAAAAATGAGGATATACGGCTATCATTTTTCTTAAAACAATATCATCAAACCACTCTGGCGGTACCTTGCACTACAAATATGCTCATGGATGCATCTCTATGTCTGCCAGCAGTGTTGTTATCCTATATGAAAGTGAGTAACAAATGATGAACAGTTTGTGTCAAAAGATTACAGGAATTTCAAGATATTTCCTGTTATTATTCTCACAGCAGACATCGTATGTTGTTAGAGTGTGTACAGATGTGATTCCTATAGATGCCATTCTATAGGTGACATGATCAACTGCAGCTTTTCCAGATTCGTGACAAATCTAGCTATAGGCCACCGATACCCATAGTTCAAAGGCCATGGTTCCATTTGAGAAGGTAAGCTACTGTATTCAATTTCAAAATACATTTACTGAATATGTTAATGAAGCATTTACCTTTATTCATTTCTTTCGCCTTGTCAACACAGGAAAGAATAATCACATATGGCTCGTTCGTCCCAGTTAAGATTAGCTACCTCCACAAGAAATCCATGGACGCATTCCTTCACTCTCTGACACTATCTTGAAAAATACGCTCCCGTATGATGAACTCCTGCAAATGATAGAACGTTACTCTGCAGTCCAAGGTTTAGAATATTGTCTCGCCCCTTTCTTGCAGCACTTCCAGAGGCCTTGCGACGATTCAACAAAAGGCAAGCAAGAGAGAAAGCCGATCTTAGAAATATTCAATATGCAACTTTTGCTATCCTCTGTCCGTATGATACTCTGTGTCATGAACTGTTGCAAGTTGCCTCCATGGAGGAATTCGACATAGTTTTTTCTATCGTAAATGACACCTGAACACTGATTTCAAACCAACAACAGCAAAGACAATCACAGAGATCAACGGTAGGTGGTCATCTACAAGGTTTCTGCACAGAATGGGCATGCCTTACAGACAGCAAGTAGATTCGCTCAGTCATCAGGGGGTTTCAAAATACATTTTCGACGACAATGAAAACTACTTTACACCGTGCCTTCCGTTTTCTCACCATGAACAAACAAGCATTGGAAACTCTCTGTCTGCAGAGTATTAGGAATCGTTTCATTCCTAGGCTACTCTCAACATATGATAAATACGCTGTATAACGTGGTATTTGCAAAGACTGGTCCAAAATTACCATATGGACGAGCACTATATCTACTTCTAGAATGGACCGCCCGCAATCAGGTAGACCCTAAACGATTTCATAGGTTCATCGAAACGCTCAGAGGTTAGACTGTTCTACATGTTGTAGTTGGCTTACGCGACATAACATTGATGATGTAAATTTCTTTTGCAAGCCAATGTGAATGTAAGCTGCTAGTAATCTTATATTGTATGGGGTTTTAATAATTGCTATTCCAAACATTGATCTAAATTTATTGAATTGTTTTGATTAAATAGAGTAAAGAAAGTGAAAGTAGCCAAGTGAAGAATTGTTGGAATAGTAAACAGTTTTTTGTCACCAAATGGCAAAATGAATTTTCTGTCATAAACTCTCCCTTTGAAATCCCACGATCTATGCACTTGCGAGGTCCCGCTAAGCCTATCAACCTCACAGAAGACAATCACCTAGGTCCATTCCGTAGCATCTGACTTGGTCCTAGCACCGGGAGCTTCCCAATCGGACGTCGTCTCTCCGGAAAATTGGTCGATTTCAAGGTTTTTATAACCATTATCATCGCCAACGACTACAATGCCAAAATACTACAAAGTCCGTCGTTCGCATGTGAACTCTTCCTTCCAATGTTATACGCTGAAGTAGCATCTCTAGGCTCATCTTTGGAAGTCGGATGGACTTCACTAATTGTTTAGAGAAATTTATTTCGAAAGAAAATGATAAACGACGATTTGACAGGAATCAATGTTCATAATGCTTATTAGGGCATTCATGATTGAAATAAAATGGTCTGTAGGATGCTGGCAGCGATCGTAGAGATTTAAAATTATTACCATTGCAGTCAGAAAGTCTATCACAGCCCATAGTTTTCAACATGCAAATAAAGACCTGAGGTTTTGTTATTGCGAAGAGCTCGCCTGAACTCTATCTTAGCAACCTCATTTCTCACATCCGCAGTCAGTCCATTGGGACCTGAAACAGCAACTCCAGCTTCATCCTCCGTATCTATCATTTCGGCTAATGCTATGGACCACACTGGTCGACCATAGTTGATAACTATGCTTGACAGAAGATCGTTACTTACTGATGTAGCTTGTGGATCAGATATGTAAGACCCTCCCTCCATCGCTTCAGATACTTCTTCTTTGCCGTCGGAGTTGTGTACGCAACGTATCGATTCCAATGGTTCTCGTTCGTTACCAGTGATGTAAATTTGGATATCTACACAAAGACTTGCACAATCATTAGCCTCGCGCAATTCCTCTGCGAACCATGATAGTTGGGACAAAGACTTTATAGCCCACATAAATGTGACATGTCGGCAGGGCACATTCTGCAGAGCGGAACGCCGACAAAGTTCAAGTAGCAGAGGTACAGTGTACGTAGAGCCAGTTCCACCAGTGAGGAGATAGACTCTTCTAAATTGTGCAAAAGAAATAGGATTTCCGTAAGGACCATTGACACTGGCTATAACAGTTTGCTTAGATGCAGATATTTCGATGGCTTTGTCGAGCAAACGACTAGTAAACCCCTGTTTGGCGCGGATGATAAATTTGAGCTTAGAATTATTCTTGGAAGAAACTGATGCAATGGTGAAGGGATGAGATTGTACAAGTCCACATTTTGGAATAGATAAGAGCACATGCTGTCCAGGTAGCCAAGATCGGATTCGACTATTTTGAATCGATACCATTGTACAATCCCCTGAGATAGGAGTCAGCTCAGCTTGAACTTGAACACCTGTAAACGAGACATTGTTCCAGATATAGGTAAACAGACGAATTAAACGATCCAAGACAAAGAACCCAATGGGAATCCAAGCATAGATCCATATAGCTTCAGTATAAGGCTGAATATGATATGAAAGTGCAATAATGAACCCTACGTAGGACACCACATGTTGAATGACAAATACTTCATAACGAAGATTGCGAATAGGAGATATACTTGAGATGACAATCCAGAATAGTAAAACCCATGCAGCAGTGCCTGTAGGAGGACAAGTGTCCGTGTCCCATTCCATAGTGACCAAGCCATAAAATGAAAAGTTCTTATAAAGGTAGATCATGTGTAATGTTGCGGTGAAGAAGATGATTCTCGCCAGCCAACGGTGTAGGATATTGAGTCTTTCGTAGGATGTACCTGTGAGGTAGCCAATCAGGTTGCTCTTCCCAGCGAGAAGAATGACCAGCGGAAGTTGGGCCACGGTGATCCAACCAGCACGAAAGGCGACTGCAATCCATTCTTGGAATCCTTCAACCGTGACATTTACGTACACAAGGATGATAATTAAAGCAAAGTAGAGCAAGATAAGCAGCAAGTCTCCAAAAGCAGGAAATTCAAAGGATTTCCATGAGTGTACCTGTGGGTACGTGATCGTTCGAAGAAGTGCCAACGGACCTTTGTGAAAGTCCGAGTCCAAGCCAAATTTTCGTAGTAGATGATCATTGGTACGAAATCTTAAGTAACTAATGATTTGCTTGATAGCATTGACCATGGTTAAAAAGCCGATCAGCCCAGCAATTATGTACCAATAGACCAAAGCCAAGTTTTGATTGTAAGGGTCGAAGTCACTGAAGTCAAGCATCGCTTGAAGAAAATTATACTCTGCCGTATAATTTCCAGCAATTTGAGTGAGGTTGAATCCTCCTGTTAAACTACTGGGGGAGGAATTGTTGTTTACCATCCCTGGCATAGCTGTTCCTGACATATCACTCATTGCATTCTGGCAATGGACAGAAGACAGAATAGTAAGATAGGCAAATACCATGTATCCAGATACAGGTCGCATCGTTTTATATGTTCCTTGCTAACTCTAGAAGGAGTATTTGAGGCGGTGGTTTTAACTTTGCTTGATTTATATGACACCGGGCAAAGGTATATCCAATGAGCAATTATTGCTCTTCGTTAACTTTTCATTGGGTGCATCCCCTCAGCCCAACACCTTCTTTGACTTTCACTGACTTGTGCAGCCTTCGTTGGTACGGAACTCTTTCTACTCTCCACCATGGATATGTCTGGCACAGATAGTTCAACTACGCCTATGAGCATGACCTTCTTGGAAAACAAAAATACTCCATTATGGCTACAAGCGTTCACTCCAGTAACTGACGCAGATTATGCTGGTGCCATTATTGGCTTGATACTGTTAGGGGTTGCAAATCGCGGTATTTCTGCTGGAAGATACTTATGTGCAAAGTATTCATCGGCAAGGACAGAGATCAATGCAGAATTGAAAGGAAAA
Organism: Umbelopsis sp. PMI_123; assembly: GCA_021235465.1. Taxonomy (NCBI): domain Eukaryota; kingdom Fungi; phylum Mucoromycota; class Umbelopsidomycetes; order Umbelopsidales; family Umbelopsidaceae; genus Umbelopsis; species Umbelopsis sp. PMI_123. The sequence goes on along the minus strand of JAJSME010000034.1, from coordinate 37,968 downwards.
GGGCAATCACCTTCGGAGGAAGAAGAGCGATCAACGATGGCATTCTCAACACCGCCTTTCAAATGGAGGTACGACATACCTAGAGCTCTCATTGCTGGACTCGAAGCCTTCACTGGATATCTTCTCATGTTGGCAGTCATGACGTTCGATGTGGGTTACTTTTTCGCCGTAATTGGAGGTATCATGCTGGGTGAACTGGTATTTGGACGATACATTCTAGGAGCATCAGTCATTGGCCATAATCATTAGACCATATAATTAGTCTAATATTTACTCTGAAGGCATGATGTACATCCAAGCAGTTGTCAGTCAGTTTGTAATATCTTGCTTGCATATAATATGACATATTTTATCTGTTTAAAGTCATTAGCATTTGATTATGGTTCCTAGCATGACTATGGCATGTTGAAACTTATTCAGAAAATGATTGTACACCTGAAGGCAAGCCGAAGTTGCTTTGAATATAGGAAACATGGTGAGTATTTGCATTTCTAATCTGAAGGACTAAACCCTCTGCAGGTATGACTCACCTGTAACCATGAAAGATAGTATAGCCAACATCGTGTTTAATCGGAAATAAATATGTCATAACTTTTGTAAATGCATTTCAAATGGCATTGTCTTGCTTGATGTGAATGTCAATAGAGAGACATCTTTGTACCTTATGTCGTTGAATGGTATAAGTGACAGCATATTGGAAGGGCCATATGGTATGTACTTCAGTTTTTTGAATGGAGTAATGTGAATGTGTCTCAGAGAGGAAACATGTATGTATGTTTTGATGTTCAGGATGGTATAGGTAACTGAATAACTTTGTTATGAAAATTTAAAGGGAACTGTCAGCTTTCCTGGGGTGAAGTCTTAAACAGTTTTTTTGAGAGTTAAAGATAACAGGCTCAGGAGTATTTTGCGGAGGTTCCAATTCTCTTGAGGGGTATAAACCAGCAGCAACTCGAGAATTGCGGAGTTTAAACCGTCTTATAACGTGGGGGCAGTTTTATGACCATTTAACAGCTAAATATGGTGAGGTGCGTTGCAAATATAGTGCCTGGTTAGCGTACCATGGCGTAGGAACGGTTCCGCTTGCAAATATGACAAGTTACTCGCAAATTGGCAGTTTGACACATTGTCCTCGACATATTAAGTAATCTCCCGATGAAAAAGGTACACTGTTGGTAAGGGGGCAGCTTGGATGGTCACATGATATTTTTGTCCAATCGTAGCAGTAACATCCTGTTTTTTGCAACGCAAGATTTGATAAGCAACACTACAGATGTATAGACAAGCCCATGGAAAGTTGCTTACCTCGGAATAACAGCTCATTGGATCGATGACGTCTGGAATAAAAAAGAAGTCCTAATAGCCTTCATCCCTGTTCTAGGATCACATACAGGTTTTTGTTCATAGCTCGTTTGCTTCTTGACGTATGGTGCTTCTTCAAATTAAGCAGTGTATTATAGGTGATAATCTAGCGGCCATTTTTGTCGATGCCCTTCAAAATCTGGATTTACTTGGGTCTGTTTTCGCCATTACCACAGATAATGCCAGTAACATTTTCAAAATTGTAGAGTAGATTGAAGATCCCATTTGACAAAGTGACAATATCCATGGTCAAGCTCGTATTCATACGATGTTTTGTGTTGGACAAGTATTAAATCTTGCTGTTCAAGGCATTTTCATACTTGGGATAGCCTATGGTCCTGTGGATGATACAGTAGATGTGACAACAGATAGTTCAAGAGGAATGCCGGTGAACAAACTCAGGCAATGCGTTGTATGGATCAGTTCTTGTCGTCAAAACAAGGAACGCTTCAGACGATTTTATCAATCCTTGGACATTCCTGAATTGGATCTTGACTTGGACATCAGAACTCGATGGAATAGAACATACGAAATGATGGAAAAGGCAACTTTGCTGAGGTTGGCTCTGGATCAAATAATGGCAAGTGGTCCTGAATATATGCGGCTGTCTTCGGAAGTTTGGAATTTTCTAGATGTGACCATGATTATCTTGGAACCATTTGACCAGTTCACGACATTAAATTCTGCATCTCGATACGCAACTGTCAACTTGGCAATTGTATCATACGATAGCTTTAGGAGCGCTCTACATACTATACTGGATGTTCTAGGTAAGTGAACTACAGATGGCTACAGCATCAGTGTTCATTTCACCAGAAAGAAGCCAGAAACTTTGGTGCTAGCTAAGGACCTTCGCCTTGATGACTGGGACACTACTGAAATACAAGAATTTTTCCGACCATGCGCTGGGGATCCAGGCGTGGGAACTCTTATAACAGCAGCTTATGGCTTTGGTAATACGGACCACGAAATACGAACATTTAGTAACAAGGAGTATTACTGCCTTATTGGATCCAAGCAGAGAAATGCAAAAAAAAAAAAAAAAAAAAATAGGGAGAATTTGATCACCGGAATTTCGCATATTGAATCAAGAATGCCAAGTGCGAGAACAATTGACAAAGTTCGGTATATGAATTATGGCTAGGTACTTCTTTGAAAACTGGAGGAACCTGAGAGAATTCTACTCCTTCAGAGGTGCCAAGGGCTCATTTTCCAACTATCAAGACAGGCGAAGAGCCACCGAAGAAGTGGCAAACATTCTGATCAATGGTGGCCGCAAATATGATAGGAAAACGGAGGAAAACAAAAGGACCTCAGGATAAGCGGAAATTGCATCGAAAGTAGCAGCCTTCCAAAAAAATGGACAAGGATTACCAAAATGTAAGTCGTAGGTTGTATAGTCATAAAATATACCTTTCTACTAATACACCAGTTTTAACAGAGATGAAGGATGCTCCCCAAAGCCTCGAAAGTGGAGGAAGACCAAGGTTGGTACAGACAACCAAGGAAAAATGCCGTTCATATTCTTTGGAAATGGATGTATTAGTCAGACAATGGCTTTTTAAGTGACATCTCGCCGTACCTTCCAAAAAAAAATTTCAGTACTCTCAAGCGACACGAAAGGTTGGGCCAAGCGGTGGTTTACTTAATTGACGAGTATTATACATCACAGGTAAATCATTAATCTAATGATCAACCATATTGAAGTGTATTAACCTGTCGTTTATCAATATCAGGTTTGCCACTGGTACCATCGACGTCCTATGGCAAAATGGAAGAACCCGCAAGATAAAGAATTTCATAGCATCCTAGATTGTAAAAACTGTGGTATTCTATGAAATAGACATATCAACGTGGCCAAAAATATGCTCTGGATTGCAACTTCGATTTGGGCCGGTCGGGACCGACCAACGTCCTTTCAGAGAAATCAAACATCACTGTAGCGAACATCGGTTTTTGCTAGCAAGATTTGGATCATTTACGCCATCAGCGTGGTAAGATATCGGCTTTATTCATTACCTTCAAATGAAAATTATGTACTAACTGCTCATTCGGCCCTTGTCTATGTGTGAATGCGCAAGTGGTGTAGATTTATGTAATTTTGACGTCTGATAGTTCATTCTCACAGCTTCCGTACCAACTGCCAACACCAAAGATTTGAAAATTGGTGTGAATGCAGTTATCACCAAATTGGATAAGTGCTTTGCTGGCAGCTGGAATGGATTACTCCTTGATACGGCGACAGCTTTGGATCCTCGTACTAAATTCGGGTTCTGGGAAGCTGCTTCCTTTCAACAGCCGGGTATCAATATTGCCAAGTGGATGGTTTGCTGTGCTTGGCAAGATTTTCAGCCTGATACTACACCTCCTCCTACTAATTCTGCGCAGACGCTGTTTCGACAAGGGATGGTCAATGAGGATGTACTTTCAGTCTATCTTGCGGATAGACGATCTGCTGCCACGGAGTCGTTTGATTTGCTGCAATATTGGAAGACGATAGGGTCGGCATATCCAAACCTCAGCAAGTTGTCGAGGAGACATTTGGCTGTGTGCGCAAGCTTAACTCCCACTTGTCCATTACTTGCCCTAAAGCACAGTCACTTGCCCATTACTTGCCCCAAAAATGACTAGGCATCAGAAAAAATGCAGACACCATCATTCAAATACACTAGCCTCATTCTAAACGGCATAGCTACGATTGAAGGGAGATTATAATACCTATAGATTGCGACGGCTATACAGTTCTATGACTACATGACTTCTGTACTCTGAAAATGCAAACGAAACACACATATTACTTCTCAATTGCTTGCAACATAATACCCTAACTTAATTCTTTCTGCTATATTCCAAGTTTCATCAATGAAAGAATGCGATTTCAACAAGGTTAAAGCACATATCTTCTTAATTTCTGTTTACTGCGGTGATAGAAATGGGTATATGATTGATATATAGCACAAATTGAATATACGACAATTGATCTCATTATGGGTAAAACAACAACAAGTTTAGATGACCATGTTATTTCGCTATAGCATTTTGCTTTCGTCGTTCATCGTTAAGAAGGATAAATGTGGGCGAAAACCAAAGCTTGCTGAAATCCACTCTCAGTTCTTGGTGAGTTTTATTGACGAACATCCGACTGCGATACTCCAGGATATTAGCTTTGTACCAAAGTTTTCTGGGGAACTAACAATCTCCATATCCTCTTTGCACAGGCATTTAGTGCAAAAAGTGTAGGATGATGTTAAGGAACCCTAGAAATTGCCCGCAGCACGAAACAACGTTTGAGTACTAAGATCAAGTATGGATAACTCTCGGATCTGTTGGGCTCGGAGTTGTAAGTGTCTTACATCTGGTATAAAGTACAGGATTTAATAGATTCAATTTTGTTTTAGAGATATCTGGAATTCATATTCTCGACGAATCTAGTGCATACAAATGGTCTATCTAGGACACTTCAGAATTTGCGGATCTCCCGGGCGATTATTTCCGGGGCTTCCAGTGGCAGGAGGTGCTTGGCGCCATTCGCAACAACCGTGGTAACCTGGACACCATTCTCCTGCAGAAATGACACCACCTTAGATTGTACTCTTTCCATGGGCTCCACGATGTCTTCCTCGCCTACTATCACATGGACCGGGGGAGCCCCAGCTAGTATCCAAGGTTTTTTCCAAAGGGGGTTTTCAAGCGCCCTCTTCACAGGTTCAGAAACGTCTTCTTGCATGCCGTACAAAGGCCAAGCTGTCTTCGCCAAAGGATTTCCAGCCAAGCTGTCACGGACAATTATTTTGATATCAGACTCAGTCAAGTTCGCAGGTTTGGCGAGGACGTTTTTAACGGTCTGGCGAACAGACTCTTCCGACTTGTAGGCAACCTGCTGCTGAGCCTTCATCTCAGGAGGCAAATCCAAGGGGGTGGGAGGTGCCGGTGCAACGAGTACGAGGCCGCGGAACTTCTGTGACATCCAAGACCGAGTGTTATTCAAGACGGCGAGGTGTCTTCCTCACCCATCGACAGACCGACGAGAGCAAGGGCGACTTTTGCACCCATCGAATGACCGACGAAAACAATTCCGTAACTCGTAAGCATGTTATTCTCACCATCTTCAAAAAGCTGATTGAGAACGTAGAGCACGTCTCCTGCCATTCTTGTCACCGAATAAGCATCTCCATCATCTTTTGCAGGCCCGGTCGACTTGCCCCAGCCTCGGAGATCAAAGATAGCGGTTGGGTAGTCTTCGCTGACGCAGTTTTGTGAGTCTGGTGATGTAAGTTTGTTCCAGGTTGATGAGCTGCCGCCCCAATAGTGAAGGAATACGAGGAGAGGGTTTCTGTTGATTATTGGGCTCTGACTTCCCCCGCCACCTCCTCGAGTGATGCGTACGCAAATTTCTGTGTCTTGGTCGGTTTTGAAAGTCAACTTCTCCATGGTTGCAGGAGAGATAGTGAAGGGATACTAGGTTCGATGGTTTCGAAGATAGAAATAGGGTTCAAAAGTAGATACGTATCTTATGAAGTGTTGAGTGATGAAGATGGTAGAGTTTACATGTGTTAAGGCTTGCTTTTATATCACTCGTGGCAAACCCTTCATGATTACAAATGACACGACTACGGAAAAATCACGTGCTTCCATTTCCAAACGACAATAATAATGTCACTATGTGCTCCAAGGGAAGAAACCAAAAACACAAAAATCATACCACAATGTTCCCCAATTACTATTGAAAAAGGATCTCATGTTCTAGTTACCGGCGTAACTGGATTCGCTGCAGCTCACGGTGCAAACCAGCTATTGAAAGCTGGTATAGGTCACTGGAACCGCCAGAAGCCAAGCTAAAGCTGATGCCCTATAAACATATCCCCTTGCCAAGTACGGAAGCGATAAGTTCAAAGTTATCATCAATGGAGACTTGGAAAAATAAGGAGCTTTTGACGAAGCTGTTAAAGGTTAATTTTCATTATCATTCTTTATTGCTCCACAATCCAAAAGTTTTGGCATTAAACACCTATTGATATTTAATATTCTACTACAGACGTCGATGCCGTTGATCACGTTACCTCCCTAACCAGCTTTAACCTAGATGATCCAATCAGAGATGTCGTCAATCCAGCTATCAATGGAACACACAGTTCTTCTGCAATCCGCACACAAATACGGCAAGAACGACAAATATGTCATTGTCACGTCAAGCAGTGCAACCCTCTTAGATCCAATGAATCAATCGCCACGTGTCTACACTGTAGAGGATCAGAATTGCAAAGGTTACGAAGCTATTAGCCAATGGAAGAAGGGTGATCCTGTCGACGGTTCCTTGGCTTATTGTGCAAGCAAAGTCGCAGCCGAGCGAGTCTTGTGGACTTTCCAGAAGAAATTCTCACCAAAATTCACCATCAATACTATCGTACGTGGCATTACTTTGGAGCGGTTATTCCAACACCCAAGTCACCTAACGATATAACAGGATCACCTTCAATGGTCACTGTGTACTATAGTGGTCAAGAAACTGATGCAACAACTGCCAACGTGTTTGACAACAATGTGAACGTCGAGGATGTGGCTTTAGCCCACATTGTGTGCTATTGAAATAGGCGTCGAAACGAATGGCGAGAGATTTAAATTTTGTGAGCAGGAAGCGGGATCTGAAATTTGCTCTTCTCACATTACCATCCATTATGGCATCCTTCACCTGTTATAATTGCAACAGAGGCTTCCCAAGACAGTGGAACTTGGATAGACATTTACGCCTAAAGCATGGAGTTAATATTTTCATCCAGCATCAAAGGGACCAACAGTTGGTGATACTGATGACAGTGAAGATAGCTGGCAACATGAAGAATCGTCAACAAGTGACAATGAAGGCAAGGAATTCATTAAACTGGAAGAACTGTTCGATACTGAATACGAGGAAAGGGATCACGAAGGATATGCCTGGGTGACTGCATTTTCGGTTCAAGGTGGGTTTCCACTCTAAATATTGCTATTGGTGTTACGTTAAACATTTAGCAACTCAGCAACTCAGTAAGCCAAAACTTAGAGAGAACTCCAAACACGACTTAATATTTCGGCAGCTTCAGATAGTGGAATCGTAAAATTCTAAAGCATACCTCCAACGTGAATGTAAACCAACGTAAGGTAAGGAAGACCTTAATTTAAGCTTTGTAGCTTTCACGCACTGCCCTAGGATAGCTACTAACGTTTGATCTGTTTTAAGATGGCTCTTCATGAACGAAAATCATGTAGTGCTGCGAGAACTCGGATTTATCGACATAACTAAAGCTCTGGAAATATCCGCTGACAGCATATACCCAGTGTGTACCCTTTGTCCACAAGTTATTGTAATCTGACGAGCACAAAAATATTTTCTGTCATGATCTTATACACCAATATTCCTTAAATAAGACTTTATTTATTCACATATTTCGCATGTATTCTCTTAGTCGTACTAGCAAATGCAAAATAAGTGGTCTGTGAATTTGGTTCGCATAGTCATACCCATAAGAAGTATCATTGGAATTAGGAGGGAAGCCCTTAATGTTTATGGCTTGGTCTTCTGGAGGAAAGCTTTCATTTAGGGACTGGATATAAGTCTTGCTAACAAATGCTTTGTATACTGTAAACCGTGATCCGATCAGTCTGGTTGCAAGTTCAGTAGAAATGGATATTTGTTAAAGCGCAACTCCACAAGCAAGTAATTAACGAATGAATCGGTCAAGCTCTCTCTGACCCCTGTTGTAAAGGGATCATTTTGTAGAACTTTGTGTAGATAGAGCGAAAGGGTCTTTTCATCATCATTCAAATTGCTCAAGATATCTTGTTTGAGAGTAATAATGGATAGTTCATCCTTAGAGAGGTCTCTTAAGAGCAAAGAGTTGTCATACTGTAAACTGAAAGAAAGAACACCCACCATATCTTCTAATTGATAGACGTTTGCGAAAATATATTCAGTGACCGCCGATGTATAGGAAAAAATTCGCTCGCATTCGTAGGGAGCTGTTTGGGTTCATCCAGCTTCTCCCAAAAATATTCTCTTAGTTACACACGCCCAATCTTTTAAGGCTTTCTTCATCTCTATTCTGCTTTAAGGAAGCAACATAGTATATATACGGTGTATTTTCTACAGGGGAATGAATTACGAAATAATGGACTTCACTGTATACCATGTAAACTTGTTTTTTGATGAAAATGTAACTTCATGACAAACTAAAACATGTTCTCTTCTGCGTTGTGTTCCTGCTCCCTACCTAAAACTCAGTGGGATTGTTTAAGTGTAGTCACACCATCGAACTTGTCCTTGAACCTAACCAGAGCCCCAACTTTTGAACATTAACCTAGAGCCTAGTATATGTCACCTGATAATAACCCCACCTCGAACACCACCTTGAACCGAAAGCGCAGTCACCTAGGCACCTCCTCGAACCTCGAACACCAGCTTAGAATTGAGTAATTATCACGTGATTATCTCCTATCCTCGAACACCTGCGCCAATACATTTGTCCATGCATAATATTTTCACTTTTAAAATGCATTCTAAGTGCAATGAATATTCTCAATGTACGAACCTTCGATAATATTGTATGAATCCTTAGATAGTTCATCTAGGAACACTTCCATAGATGTTTACATCGCAAACCCATAAAAAGAAACTATATTGTGAGACGTAACTTACAAAAATTGGTCTAAATGTATCATCACATATACTATGGCAAATCAAGTCTCCCCTCTCCAATTGTTTCGAAAATAAAAAGTTAGTGAAATTGCAGAATGATCACTGGAGTAATCGTAACGATGTACTCGAGTCATTTGTGTCTTTACATGAGTGGCTATCTTTTACGCCGACTGACTAGTCGTAAGATGATAGCCATTCAAGCGATGTCGTGAGAAATTGTCATCTTATGACAAGGAAACGAAGGAGGATCAGTTAAAGTGTTTTCGACAACTGACTGCACTGGTAATTATGAGGTCATCTCTGCAAATTCATATACCAGTAATGCACAAGGGGGTGAACAGTATCTCGTACGGACCAAGTGGATCATCAGCAATGTATGGCAGTTGTCATACCAATTGAGATGATTAATTGAATTTTTAAAAAAAATCGAGATCATTATAGTACACTTCCATTTAATTAATTGATATTTTAAATGTTTATGTAAGTTGGAAAAATTTGAAGGTGAGCTTGTGTTTTGGCCAGTGGAAAACATTTCGCAGCAGCATCATATTGCTCCGCAAAGTACTTGATTTAAGATTCCGGTTGTTTCTGTTCCTATTTTGTCATCTTTCTCAATAGTTCTTTAGCGTTCTCGGATGTTAGCGCTAACGTGCATGTTTGTCGGTCCATATGTCGGTCCATATGAAATTCCGGTCTTCCCGGTCACGTTGACCTTCGTCTCACGGGCTAGAACCTAAGTAGCACCGGAACCTTAAGCTGCAAAATTCTTACTAGCGGTATTACATTTCTCCGCAAAAGTACTTAAGACCCTACAGATCAACAATTATCAAACTATTAGTTCTCTTTGCCTGTCAATATGTATATTACTAAATCCTGTTGTCAAGTTCCAGCTGTTGTATCCAACTACTCTCCTGTTGGAACCATGGAGAATCTTGGTGATCTCCCCGTTTACGCTGTTGGAGATAAGGTAAGGAGGGATGTGCATGCAGAAATTGTTAGGGAGAACAGTACTCTAAAGTCTTACTCTATATAGAGTTCTAAGAAAGCTGTTTTGGTTATATACGACGCATTTGCGCTCCAGTATGTATATTCGGATAGTTGAAGCTACACAATCGGACAGACTACTTACCTGATTGATTACTTGCAAGTCCCAATACCAAACAGTTCTGTGATGTTCTCGCTAAGCAGTGTGGATATCTAGTAGTTATGCCAGATTGGTTCCGCGGAAATTCAATCACTGAAGATATGTTGGGTGACCTTGAAGGCGTCAGAGCATGGCTCAGTAAGGTTGGAACTTACGAAGTGGTATGTAAAGTTAAATTGTTGGTCTGAAATTATCATGGCAAATACCGCTACTGATTTTCGAGACAATTAGCTTGCTCCTTCCATCCAACGCGTCAAGGAATATCTTGTTTCTACTGGCATTGAAAAAACTGGCATAGTTGGCTTTTGTTGGGGAGCTAAGGTATACCTATTTTCCACTGAAAATGCCACTTAGCCGCAATCTTTAGCGAACCTATGCTGGATAACATATTAAAATTAACAAATTGAGCAATTAACACATTTTGCCGTAGATTGCTATTGAACTTTCCGGAAAAGATAGCTACTATTCAGCAGCATCGCTTATTCACCCATCCATGTTCACTTTGGAAGATGCTGATGCAGCTCAGGCTCCTTTACTTCTTATTCCGGCTCAAAACGATCCTGATTTCGTAAGTCTGAGGCTACGTTGATGATGATGTTTAGATTATTTGAACATAAACCATTCTGACACGCGCAATCAATATTCATTTAAAGACGGAATTCATGGAGCGTTTGTCAAGGTATCCTTTCGGGGATAAATGCAAGCATGTTCGCTTCGACGATGTTCAGCATGGCTTTGCTGCTGCTCTTGGTAATTGGGAAGAAGGCTCTTTAGATAAAGAACGCGCTACAGAAGCCATACAGCTTACGCTAGATTTCTTTGCCGAGCACGTTAATGTTTAGCAATTAAGAGGTAAAATCAAAAAGACAGCTACTAGTTTATTACTATGAAATTGAAATGCTAGCTTACCAATAGTATGATCACAGTAAATGGATTCACCAGATGCCAGCTTTATTTTCATTGTTGGGGATCTCTGATTTGGTAAAGTTGTATCTAGAAATAAGACGTCAGTATCGGAACTTTGTTTGTGGAGGCCAAGAACATCCTAAACAACTTCAATAGCGCCTATGGAACGGGCTTTGAAGTGTAGGCCATCATCATTTTGCTTGGTGGTCCCGGACTTTTCAACACGGAACTTTTGATGCGATCGAGCTTGGTGACATATTTGCATAAATATGAAAGGGAACGGTGTCCAATATTCAACTGGATATCCATATTGAGCTGGATAGTTTCAACAGATTTTGTTCATAATTTGGAAGATTATATTGAGGTTAGCTATAGATATAGCAGGTTTGAATGATTGAGATATGATATCATTACTTTGAGAATATTCAAAAGATATGGGCTATATGGATTGATCATTGTTGAGTTGAGGTTCGCTTATATGTAAACGGTCCTGCGAGAAATATGAACTGTCGGAAGGCGGAAAGGGGAATCCGAAACGACATGTGTGGGAGTTTCTCATGCTGTATGGTGAATGTTAATGAGTTTGATGTTTGGCGACTAGGGCTCTAAGAGGATCGTCCATGGGCGGCAGAGACGCTAGAAGATATTCTTGTTCAGCAATTCTAAGGCGGACTCTTTGGTCCAAAAGAGGCAGTGCATCTGTGGAGATCCACGAGAGGAGAGGGCTACAGTGCAGGAGGTAGGGAAGGCGAAGAAGGTTATGGGTGTGATGATTAGTGTATTCATCATGCTTGGTGCTGGTGGTAATTTCTTTCGTTCTTTTTTCTCTCTTCCTTCTAGTCAGAAGCAACATAAGAGGATGTACGGACAAGCTATCTACTGTGTAACAAGATATATAAGGCGAATACTCGGCACTGCGCCGCAGTGCCTTTGCAGCATCAAAGTAATTTTAATGCTAGCTAAGAGCTTTGCAATAGCCTCCTTACTGTTACATCAGGAGCCTAATTCTTGGCACCAGCCCTGACCTCGTAGGATTCTAAATCCCGGTTAGGGTAATATCTTGCTCAGGATCGTATCTCTCAAGGGTGTCCATTGGCGCATATTTCTCACAGACATATAGCATATCATTGTACGCGCTGTATTGAATCGGGGTTTCCTATTTAGCAACCCCTCCCTCTTTTACGTCTAGCATAAAGCGGGCAAAAAATAAAAACTTGGCCGTCTTTCGCGTCTTGCACTAGGTAAAGGCGCATCATTTATTAGTCTGGACACATCGCTTTCCGAGGTACAGGTAAGTATAGAGAATATGTTAGATAAGACTTAAACTGGGCGATCCATTAGATGATCAGGAGGAATCGTTTTGGGAGGGGTGACGAATTGTTTGAAGTTAGGATCCTGTTATTCCTGTAGATCCTGCGTCGTTGATCCTGAATAGATGATGATTGTCTCCTCGCCATTTTGATCAACTGGTTTGAACCACCTCTTGCGGTGATTTCCCAATCTGCTAATTACAGAGTAAATCGGAAATCTGATAAGATATATTGTTAGTATCCTACTTAGAATCAAGCAGGAAAATTCTTAATTATTTGTGGGTAAAATATACCTGGATGAGAATCTCCTATGACATCAAGGCTTGTCAACCTTTGCTGCTGCGCCTCTTCAGAGTTGGCATCTCTATCTTTCACATGGTTACGATACCGAAGATAGAAGTATAGGGCGATCGTTCCAAGGGCCTGCACGATGGTTATACCAAATGCCCCGAAATTACCATTTTGATCTGAAATAAAGGGTAGAATAGAGTATTAGTTTGTCTTCACCAGCTAGTGGGGATATTTGGAAAAGGCTTACACAGGGGTGGATCAATATAAGTTGCGACTCCCCCAATTGACACAGCCTGGCCTATCATGTTGATCAATGCTAGCGTTGAACCACTAGAAAATATGCAACGGTTAGCGCTTCGATGTAAAAATTACTCCCTTGAGGAAATTTGTGCTCACCGTTTCGTGTATCCTACGACACACATTGCCATCCATGTGACAATTAGCACCGCTCCTGGATAATTACCAAAGGCCAGAATGCATACTCCTGTAAAGCGAACATTTGGGCTGCTCGACGCTAGCAGCATTATATACCCAACGACTTGGAAGACCAGAGTTGCGAGCAGGGTCATTGCCCGGCGGCCTGTCTTATCGGCAATACGAGAAAAGATCAAAACTCCGACAAAAGCACAGACGAATACAACCGCGGACATTAGCTGTGAGTTGACATTTGTAACAAATCCCATATCCTAAATCTTAAAGTTAGACCCACCAAATTGAACCAATACAGACGAAAGAGAGCTTGCCTGGACGATATTCGGTATCAAATTGGTCATTGGCGCATTGGTGTAGTGGTACGCAGAAAAGATCAAGGCAAAAAGCCAGAAGACGGGATTCATTAATGTCACAAGAATTTTTTGAGGGCGGATCTTGGCGTCCTCTGGATTATGCGATCGGCGACTCCTCTTGACGGCTAAATCCTTGTCGGCTTGCGTAAAACCATATCTGGCTGACTCCGGGGTGGACGGTAGCAAGACGAAAAGAAGCAAGCCAAAGACTATTGGCATGACCCCTTCGATGCAGAAAATCCATCTCCACGCAAGCCAACCATTTTTGCCATTCAAGTCGATCTGGATGCCATATGAGATGAGGCCATTGAAAGCACTGGCAAGAGAGGTCGATCCCCAAAATATACCGCCACGAGTTGCAAGCTCCGGGTACGTATACCAGAATGATAGGTCTGCGATGATAAAGTAATCAGTGCCTCAACTGATATGGTGTGTGACTCGAAGACAGATGAGTACGATTAGGTTTGTAGAATTGGTGACTTACAGAAGACGGCACCCTGTCCAAATCCTTCGCAGAGTCCTATCAAGAACCTCAACCCCATCAGGGTAGGGTAGTCGTGAACGAGAACCTGAAGAATTGTGACGACTCCCCACAACACACAGGCTGTTCCGAGCTGTCGAGCTGGGCCAATTACTCTGAGGAAGAGAGTACCTGGCAACTGCGCAATGATGTACCCAACATAGAATAAATTAATGACGTTGGAGAATTGCTGAGGAGTAAGCTGTAGTTCCTCAATCATTCCGCCGATTGCGGCAAATCCCACGTCCGCACCGCCCTAAAAGACAGAGAATTAACATTGAACCAACCCTTAGTTCATCATTGTTAAAAGCAACAAAAGCTTGGATTGAAAAAGTAAAATGGAGGGAAAAGTTTATATGGAGGGGGGGATTTGAGCTTACCATGCTTTGGAAAAAGTAGAATCCTGTTAAGAGAGGGAGGATTAGTAAGTCAATCTTCCATTTGAGCTTATTCTCTGCCTTGACATCAATGGGTCCCTCAGGAGGCAGAGTGTTCATAGCCTTGACATCGGACGTGACTTCCGCCTCAGGCTCAGACGACTTGGCTTCAATGTCAGGTGACCGTTCCATGATGAAGATATCCGCAGCGGTTTAATAGATGATTCTAACAATGTTGAGTATGTGGGGATGGTCCGCGCCGCATTATATGTACGCCAAGGCATAAACTTTCACATGTAAATCATATAATTTAGTGCTATGAGTCCGATCATCCTATTAGCCTTCGACCAAGGAGGCCGTTTTCGCTTGGAGATGCGACATTACGCCGATTCCTAATCAGATTTTCGATGGGACCATCAACGAACCCTCACCTTTGATGTGCGTTCTGCCCAGAATTTTTTGATCTGTGACAGCGACCTAGCGACGAAAACGACAATTAAGCTCCCCATGGTTTGAAATATCCAGCTGGTTCGCTGTTGTACATAATTCTCAGGGTTATGCGATTTATCTATGGTCTTAAGGAAACGACCTACTTTATCGCCTGATGCAGGTCACCGATATCGCAATGTTACCGGGTCTGTGGCTATGCGCAGTTCAGCTTGGCAAACATCGGGAAACATTGCGATATCGGTGAACTGCAATTTCTTCTCCAATATCTGCCATTCTTTATAGACAAAATGGATAAAAATTATCACGGAAGATACATACTGCGCGCAATAAGTATTCTTGCGTCATGCTGCCATTGTGGAATGAATATCTTTGGTATGGTTTGACGTTGAAGCGTTGGGCTGCCGCCTGCTGCCAAGCAATACAATTGCAAAGCGGTACATGAATAATCAACTGTCTCATATTTCGGGAAAATGGCAATCGTAGTGATCGTCTTTTTAGATAACATGCGTGGATTATGTTAGAGGGTTGTGTAGGGAAGTTTCAAGCAGGAAACGATGAAAAAAACAAAAAGACCTTCATAAGCACACCTGCTCTATCATCTCGAGCTTATCCCCATGTTGGCGCAGCAAAGAAAATTTACCTGGTAACAAATTTCCCGCAAAACATACCGAGGTTTAAGAAGCTAAGAACAGCAAATTCGGAGTCACAATGAAGTGTATAAA
Organism: Umbelopsis sp. PMI_123; assembly: GCA_021235465.1. Taxonomy (NCBI): domain Eukaryota; kingdom Fungi; phylum Mucoromycota; class Umbelopsidomycetes; order Umbelopsidales; family Umbelopsidaceae; genus Umbelopsis; species Umbelopsis sp. PMI_123. Next base: position 22,432 of record JAJSME010000034.1, on the reverse strand, counting down.
GATGTGAAGAAAAAAATCTATTCAAACAGCCACCAGCATGTGCGACGCCATACCAGACTTCAGCAACTACACGCTGGCCACTTTCAACCAGACTCTTCTTAGTGACCCGACGCAATGCACCCCTTGCATTTGTCCCATTGTCCTCGATGGAGTTATCCTCGCCAATACGTCCTACTTCCCGACTTTGGCAGGAAATGCGCTATTTGCAGGAATATTCGGAGCGCTTCTGATAACCCAAATCGTCATCGGGATATCTCATCGCACTTGGGGGTTCCTTATTGCCATGGTTGGCGGCCTAGTACTGGAGATCTTGGGATACGGAGCCAGGATTGGCATGAGGTTCAATATGTTCACGCAGACATTTTTCATCATGTAAGTGTCAAGCACTCCCGCTTTCCGCAAATCAAAATGTATGTTTCCATGCTCACAGATGCCATTTTTCGTGTCTTCCTACAGGTATCTTGTTTGTCTTACCATCGGCCCTGCCTTTCTCTCGGCCTCCATCTACCTGACGCTCTCCCATCTTATCACCATCTACTCCGAGTCGACAGCGCGATTTAAGCCACGTACATACACATATGTGTTCATCAGTTCCGACATAGTAGCTCTCCTTTTGCAGGCTGCTGGAGGTGCAATGGCCTCCATCTCCACCTCCGGCTCATCCAGCCAGCATACCGGTATCAACCTCATGGTCGCCGGTGTGGCTTGGCAGGTATTTTCCCTCGCGGTCTTCGCGTTGCTAAGTTTCGACTTCTTTTTACGTGTGCGGGCGGCAAAACGCTCTTTCTACTCTGTGGTCAGCCATTCGCAAACCTCTGCCTCTCTGACTCTCGCGGCAGCGGCACCATCAGAAAAACATGACGTGGCTTTGTTCAACCCAGCTTTTGCTGAGATACGTCTACGCCCACGCTTCCGCTTCTTCATCGTCTCCATCTTTGCTGCTAGCGTATTAATTTTCGTCCGGTCGGTATTCCGCTGTGCCGAGCTTTCCGGCGGCTTCGGTGGTCCGCTTGCAAACCAGGAGATCACATTCATGGTACTCGAAGGCTGCATGATCATACTTGCTTGCACACTTCTCACCGTCTTGCATCCCGGCCTAGTTGTTGGCGGTGCGGTGTGGAGAATGGCGAGCTGGAAATCCCAAAAGCCTGAAGGGGACCTAGATCTGGATGCTATCCCAGGGAATGATTTCGGGAAATGATTGGATAATATCATACGGAGGGCGGATACACTGTGATAGATTTCAGAATACTCTTTTTCTCGGTTATCAATTCGAAGTCACCAGAAAGCATTACATTGGAGGGCCGAGTGATTAAGTTGATAAAGCGCTGCCGTAGATCATTTTGTATCGCTATACATAATCATTCATCATAGGTTTGAATGTTGGGTTTTCTTCGTAGAAGAGATAATAAAATACTTCAAATTTGCTATGATAGAGTACTTGGAAAAGAGGGGGTGGTCTCATTCCTAATTCAATTGAGGATTGGCATTTGCTTCGACTACCATCAGCTTAATAACTTAGTACCTCTACACAGAAACACAAATTTTTTCTGCTTGTGTACTGGGGGGTAATTAACTCGAATCAACCTCTAGCGACGACAAACGCCGAAAGTCGCACAATCAACAATATTTACCATAAGTTGATGAGATCGCAGCCCGTGCTCATTTGACGATCTGATCGTTACAATGCTACGTTTTGAGATAGAACTATTGAGTCCCGCGACTTATCTGATTCCTAATTCACCTGCGATAATTTAAAATAAACTTGACTTGACTTTTATCGCTTCCGAACCATACCAACGTTGGAATATATCTTGCAAGTAATCGTCATGTCAAAACGTTATATACCCAGTGCTTCCTTAGATCTCTTGAGACAAAGTTTCCATATAATTTTTGTTTGCTACAATAACTTTTCATGGTGATACAAAATCAATAGCATGGATACTCAAGGCGTAGTCTTAGGCCTACATGGCACTGGCAAACCTGACCGTGAGGTGGTGGAGAAACCTGCAATTTTCCAGTCATAGGCACTAATATCTGTCTTCTTTTTGCGATGCAATAAAATATGTCGGTAATGCAGTCAGATAGCAATTGTGGCTGAGGAAAAGTTCAACTTGTGGCTGCTGCAAGGTAAGAGCAGAAACCGCAGAGCCACCCTAAGGCACTTTGATTTATCAATCTTTGTCTAAACCCTGCATAGCGGACTTCCGAGCAATCTTATTTTTCAGCCAGCGGCCGTCTTGAAGTACGAGGACATTCTTTCAGTAACATGGCAAAAGGGTTTTAACATTGAAGTGTACTCGGATTCTGATGGCACAATTTCATGGCTCAAATCGTGCCATTTGGTCCTGCGAAAACCTTCCATCAACAGTCTGTGTAAACGAGCCCGGTTGAGTTTACAGGTCGCAAATGACTCATATCATTATCTCAAGATATTACTTCATGTCCTGTTTTTCGACGATCGAGATCGGACTGTATTATCAGTCTCATATCAAAATCATCTGCGCCAAGTTCTTTGGTGTCTTATTCAATCTCTTCCGCAGCATCCTCTTCGTCTTCCTTTTCTTTTTCGTATTCTGTTTGAGGTGCCTGCTGACGTATCACTTTCACTTCTGATCTCATCATTATCTGCTTCTCAAGGTCCCACAGAAGCAGATAGCGTGATCCTCCGCGAACGGGCAGGTGTGCTTGCATTTCGTGTGACTACTGTCTCCCCGCTGTAGAACCAGCTCTTTTCAGGATTGGAGATCCAGATTTTCCTTTGGATGTTGTATATGAAGTTGATCCTTTGCGCTTAAGTGATTCTGGCGCTGGCGTTGATGCTGGTGATGTTATTGGATTCATGATTGTCAGAATGACGAGTATCTTGTGTTGGCTGAATTATTGGTTTGTTTGCTGGTCAAATAAGTATTGCTGACAAAAGGTAAGGTGATATTTTCCAATCAAAAAAGTTTCGAGAAATTACTGAGTTGCTTTGGATACCAACACAGTAACTTCCTTTCTTGCATTCAATTCAATATGCCAACGTTCCAAAGAAATATAGTTGCTATTGGCATAATTCCGTGCAAGACCAAAGTATTGTAGCAACTGTAGTGAATACAAATTTTGCCGCAACTGGCTGGATTGGACTATGCCAATTTTGTTACATGGTGCTGTTGCATAGGAAGAGAGTTTTTCTAGCTATTTGTACTAAAGTAGTGTAGATGATCAAAGGTAAAGAGTAAAACTGTGTATTAAAATTATATCTCCATGTTCCTCGTGGCATACCAGCATCAAGAATCATATCCAATATCATTTTGTCAGTTTTTATTGCATGTCATCGTAATAAATCATCCACACTCATTTACATCGGGCTATTGGCCGTTTGTAGGTGTCTGGGTGGGTTATATAGGTATTTACTGAATGGTTAGCAGAACGACTTCGGTGGCGCTAATAGTTATGTTGGAAGCATGCACAACTTCGGTCAGCAGACGTCCACTAGGTCGGCCGGAAACAGTCTCAAACGATTGACCAGCCCAAATGTTGCCAGTAGTAGCGTCTGCCGAAGGAATGGTTAGTCTCTTGGCTTGTATCCTTGCATTAGCCGGCAAGCCCTGTAGTCTGACGGTTGCTTGAGATCTGGGCTGGCTATCGGAGCTCAAGTAGAGGTTACCATTGATCAGCACCACGCGAACCAACTTGTTCTTTTCGTAAATCGCATATCCTGACACTTTGGTGTCGGCAATGGAGATTTCTTGGATAGTGCTTTGACCAGAATTACCTATCGCTTCGCCAACAACCAGTAGGGCATGGTACAATGGCATGATATGCGGAACAGTTGACTTGTTGACTCCATCATCACCGACTCCTGCAATAGGCTGGAAGATATTGTATCTATACCCAACACCATTGTGAAAAACAACACGATTAATGTTCAGTTTGGCTGACTGCAGACTGTAATCGATAGCCCAGACGGCTGCTCCTGCAGTATTACTCAGGCCAGGTGCTCCATGGCAATTAATCGAGTTGGTTTCACCCTATCATGTGAAACTAGTTAGAATCGCAACCGTGACATGTGCTCTATCCTTTCATCACACTAACCAAGATGTAGGTGAGGCCAGCAGTGTTGGTAGCGGCAATGTCCGGTTCGAACTTGGAGAGATTACCACGAATATGAGTCTTATCCATCAAGTCACCAATTGATCCTCCGGTAGTCCCAAAGCAAAATGAACCTTGATATTTATGTTGCGACAGAGTGGTCAATAATTTTCCAGAAGCATTGGTGGCAATTCCTGTCTGGAGAAGATCTACCATAGATATCTTGGTGGAGGAAAATGCTGCTCCTTGTAGGCTGGGATTCTTCCCCTTAACCAGCGCTAGAGATTTTGTAACTGCGTTCGTGACTTGCAGCCATCTTATTATTCACACATCGTTAAATCCATTGAGTACTTTATGCACTGAATCTAAGCATCCATCACTTACTCATCGGTGTAGGCTTGTGCTGTTTTAAAATAGGCATCCGGTTCGTTGCCTATCTCAATGAGAGACAACTTGACATGGTTCAGCTGTTTGAATGATTGCATCAACCTCTGAGCTTCTGCAACCGCATTAGTCACATTTTTCTGCTTGAGATTCAAGCCCCACGTAAAATCTGTGCCGGCAGGAAGATTTCCAGACAAGAGATAGAAATCTCTTCCTATGCTGATCTTGGATGCTTCTGGCCAAGGTTTAATAGCTGTCTTTGGCGGGAAGGTGTCGTTGACGTACTTGAGCTGTGGATCAAAGTTGGCGTTGTCCTCAGTGTTACCACCAATTCGGATTGGAGGTGGGACACCGGCTCTAGCAGCAATGTTTTCAAGGAGAGTTTGCGTATATTTGTTTGGGCTTCCCAGAGTCCCGGTCCAATCTGGCCATCTGTCCAACTCAATGCTAAAACCGACCAGTCCAGGGTTAAGTTTGATTCCCTTTGATGGATCGCTTGGAAGACTCACAGTGATGGCACTGCACCTGGTAATTGCTAGAGTGGCAATCACGAAAACCGAAAGCTTGAAGGCGGTCATGATGAAATTGGCTTTCTCCACAGTGAGAAGAGCTGCTATTTATGTGGGTAAAGATAATTTATCAATGACACAAATGAATGAATGCCATCAGTGAATCGGAGGAATGGAGAATAAATGCTCCAAGTAGGACATATTCTGTAAAAAAAATCCCACGAATGGGAAACCAGCCGGAAGGCTAATTGGCAAACAAAACCAATGAGAAAGTGATCAACCAGTAGCGCGGTAATAACCAGAGACCTCCATTTGAAAGGTATGTCTAACAGGATCTTGTCTCTGAGGGTTACCAAGTGTGTCACTGCATAGTCAGCGCAGATTACTACAGTCCATTCTTTATGAATAATATCTGAACGCTCATAACTGTGGGTACAAGCTTGATTCTTATTATTACGGCGTTTCATTGCATTGTCAATATTGCATATACCACTCTGTCTGGAGGATAGTATCCAGACTGATGAAATAAATGGGTGGCCAGCTTAAATTACAAAGTAGTTACAAAGTAGAGTGTACGGACGTCGTTATTGTTATGGACCAAATTTCGAAGGGAAAATTCAACATTGCAGTTCAGGCGTGTTACTTTGTTTGACTAGAGTTAACCACTTGTTCCCCAAAAAAAACCGATTACAATTCTTACGTCGCTTAGGAACTGATGAGTTTTCCATGAATTCGATTTGGGAACAATGATTTTAAAATCTGATTTTAGCTGCTTTTATTTGAAAGGAGCGAAGTTACTTGAGTTGATTCTGAATACTACTCAGTACCGTATGCAGCTATTTGTGGATGGGAATATTTTCGACGCAATTGAATGGTGCTTCTATTTGATTGCAACCATTGGCATGATTTGTCGCTCAACATTTTCTCTAAGGTTTATCTGGGGTGTTTTGACCGAAATGTTCTATTTGAACTTTTTCCCAGTGTCGTAGTCCTTCTCACTTCGACAATGGCAACTCCAGTGTATTACATCGAGACGGGGAATATTTTGGCAATTGATGCAGATCTTACGCGTGTTTGTAACTACATTAAACTTGTGGGGTATTTGCATAAGCTTCTGGGGTATTCGCAAGTATACTAAGCCGTATGAAATAAATGCAATTATACATGTACTACCTAGTGTTACTGCCTGACTGGCGTTAGTGCAACAATTGCTGAAATAATGCAACCTGAAAACAGACAATAGCGGGCCTCAAGGACAAATGTCGGGGCCGCCGGACCGGCGGGCAAACTACTCGAGCGTTGTCTAACCTGTCTTGGAGACTTGTAACACAAAATTCTCTATGGAACAGCCAATAAGATAGCTCTTAGATAATAGTTTAATTTCCGGTAGACGATAATGTTCAGAGACAAGGTTTATGCTCATAAAAAGAGAGCTGCTAAACAAGTTAATGATCCCACTAGAAGATTGTAAACCGTATTTTACTTTCCTTCAAAAACTGATGATGAGGGCAGTCTATCTTCTGTCCTTTTTAGGATCGGCTTTTCTGACTACGGCCAACAGCGTCTTTCCAAATAATCAGATTCCCTTTCCCGATTGCAGCAGTGCTCCTCTTAAGAGCAATGGTGTCTGTGATACCAGCCTTAGCGTGCAAGCCAGAGCATCAGCTTTGATTGCCAACTTTACTCTGGCCGAAAAGGTTGCCAATTTGGTTAACGATGCAGCTGGTGTTCCGCAACTCAGCCTTCCCTCATACGAGTGGTGGAATGAAGCACTTCATGGGTTTGCAGGATCCCATGGAATCAATTCTAGCTTCACACTAGGCAATTTCCCATTCAACTCGTCCACTCAGTTTCCTTCTCCGATTATTCTCGGAGCTGCTTTTGATGACCAGTTGATCAATGAAATTGCAGACGTGATGAGCACCGAGGCTCGCGCCTTCAGCAATGACCTTCGCGCTGGTCTGGACTATTAGGCCCCCAATATCAACCCGTTCAGAGATCCTCGCTGGTGTCGAGGACAGGAGACTCCTGGGGAGGATCCCTACCATGTAGGACGGTATGCTTACAGCTACGTGACAGGTCTACAAGGAGGAGTTGGTCCGGCGACACCCAAGGTGATAGCCAGTTGCAAGCACTTTGCCGGGTACGATGTCGATAATTGGAACGGCGTCAGTCGTTATAAGTATAATGCCCTCATCAATACACAAAATTTGGCTGAATACTATCTTCCTGGTTTCCGATCATGCTTCCGCGACGCAAAGGCAGGCGCCGTGATGTGCAGCTACAACGCAGTGAATGGGTATCCATCTTGTGCCAACAACTATTTGCTCGAAATTATCTTGCGCGGACATTGGGGATGGAACAGCTCTACCCACTGGGTCACAGGTGATTGTGGTGCAGTAGATGGCGTCTATGCCAACCATGGTGACGGACAATCAGCTGCTCAAGGTGTAGCATTCGCGCTCTCTAATGGCACTGATGTCGACTGTGGAACGTCCTATTCTACAAATCTAATGAATGCCACCACCGAAAAGAATGTTACGGAAGATCAGATTGACCTGGTTTTGAAACGGCTTTACGGCTCGCTCGTAACGGTCGGTTATTTTGACTCCCCCGCAGATCAACCTTATCGTTCTATCGGCTGGTCCCAGGTTAATACTAAGGCATCTAAGCAACTCTCCTATACTGCACTTGTCCAAGGCATCACTCTTCTGAAGAATGATGACAATATTCTGCCCATCCAGCCGAAGGGCCAAAAGGTTCTATTTACCGGTCCATGGACTTATAATATATCTGTCCCTCAACACTCGGCAATTACAACGGAAAAGCTCCTTACAGGACTATCCCAGTGCCCATTGCCAACACTTCCGAATACAACTGGGAAATGTTGTATTCGGAAGGGCTACAGACTGTCCTGGATAACGATACATCACAATTTGCCGCTGCCGTTATTGCTGCCAAGGATGCTGATGTGGTTGTGTACTTTGGTTTAATCGACGAATCGGTCGAAGCTGAATCGCTAGACCGGTTCTATATAGACTGGCCTGGCTAACAGCTAGATTTTATCCAACAGCTAGCTGCCGTCAAACCTGTGGTCGTGGTGTAGGTGGGTGGTGGCCAGGTTGATGACACTACCTTGCTACAGAACAGTAACGTCAAAAGTCTGCTTTGGATCGGATATCCAGGGCAGGAATATGGACCAGCAGTCATTGATGTGCTGAGTGGCCGTGCTGCTCCCGCAGGCGACTGCCTATCACGCAATATCCCGCCGACTACATTAATCAGGTACCTATGACTGACCAGTCACTACGGCCCAGCTCCAGCAACCCTGGAAGGACATACCGTTGGTATAACAACTCTGTGATCCCATTTGGCACCGGTTTGCACTATACAAACTTTAGCGTCTCATGGGCACATGGTGGGTCTGCCAAGAAGACTTATCAGATATCCAAGCTTACCAAGATGAAGACCAGCCCGATAGATCTTGCTCTATTCGATAGCTTCCGAATCGAAGTGAAGAACGTGGGCTCCGCAACCTCAGATTATGTCGCTCTCCTGTTCCTGAAGAGCTCGAATGCGGGGCCAGCACCGTATCCAATCAAGACATTGGTATCATATGCTCGCGCCAGCAGTATTGCGCCTGGAGCCACGGTGATTGTAGATCTCAAGGTGAATCTCGGCCAGGTGGCGCGCAATGACGCCAGTGGCAATCTGGTACTGTATACAGGATCATATACTCTGGAGGCGGATGTGGAAGGTGCCAAAGGACCGAATGTTGGCTTCGAGATAACGGGATCACAGATTGTGCTAGATGCATTTCCGCAACCCAAGTAGTAAGGAAATGATTACCAGACATTCGACCGCCATCAATTGCTCGATGAATGTACTCATTCAATGCACTCTTTTGATGTCCATTTTCTCTGAGTTTATTAATAATCTTTTTTGAAGTGGTCTCACATTCCTTCGCTACTTCAACTTTTCTTTGTACAAATCGAACGGTGGTAATGACCCCAGTTCCTGATGTGAGTTCCCAAGTCTTCTTTCTTAGTAAAGCAATAGACGTGACTACTACTTGCCATAAAGGGTATAAAGGAAGTTTTGTCATATAATTAGAGTTAGTGAACATCATGGCGCCATATTTCATGAAAGCATAGTACTTGTTCTACAACCTTGCAGACATTTCCTTTGTGCAAAATAATGAGTAGTGAACCATCCTCCCCACTTCTTGTAAAATATTTCATAATAAATTTGCAAATAACAACGACAGCCGGATCAACGTTTAATCTGAAGTGGCAAGGAACAGCAACATTTATGTTGCCCATGTGGTATCTCTAGCTTTTGTTTGCCCAGCAAAATCGTCGAAATATGTCCAATAGCCCGCTCAATTCAACCTTTTGAAATCGAAAATTTTAGCCAAGTCATGTCACCGACATTTGGTTCATTAACGAGGAATCTGTTGATGGCATTGCACGCATTTCGACAAACAACGAACGTATAGACATTTATCTACGTGCTCAGATATTTAATAGAACCATATAATAAAAACATGAACGTCTAAACCGATCATATTTTGATGGCTTCATTCTTGAGCCATTTCTACCTACTATGGAAAAGACAGTCTCACAACCACCCTTTTTGCAAGACTGAGAGCTTAGGCAAACTACAGTCAAATAGGATATATTATATATACAATGTCCTCTATTCAATGACTTATTGTATGTGTAATCAAATTTTTTATTTAGAAAGTTTATGCCTTCACACATAATTCAAGTACTATATGTCCCTTACAGTGTTCCATTTGCTCGTCAAATCACTATAAGCTTTTATTTTACAACACTGTTTTATTACCTCCTCCTAGCTAACTAGAATTCATTATACATAAGTCGCCTAAAAAGGAAAGCTAGTCACAGCATAAAAAATTTGGACTACACATTTCTTTACCTTCGAAAACGCATTTCTTCTATCCCAAAAAATCGCACAAGTCAAAAAATGCAAAACTACAACACCCCGTATTCCCACGTGATCTCTCACCGTAGTACTGACGAAGCTGTAAGCAGTTTAGCTGCGGAGATCGGACGGGATCCGGCGTTTTCTGCTTCATATGGTCGTAGCATACTTGTTACGACTGTGACTGCTCTTTGAGACTGCTTTTTGGGATCCTTTTTGTGTACTGGCTGCCAGAGATGAGTGGTCCTCCATGAAGCTTTGCCTAGTGACTTACCTGGCGTCCCGCGCGGTTCTATGAACAGAGAGTAGGTGCTGCCAGAAAAAATGGACCATCCGACAAGGTTGAGTTTGTATTGAGTGTGGCGGACTTTAAAAGTCGGGCTGCGCTAGCTGCTGACAGAACAGGCCAACCGTAAAGATCATCACAACCATCAACACTTTCGGTATTCAGGATAGACATAGATTGGCTTGTAACGTTCTATTAAAGCAAAACCAATAAACATACATCGTGCTTGTTTACGCATGCATGCTGACACAGCCTTACCACTTTTTGAGCTAGTGCAAGGGAGATTTGCTGGGCAATCGGTGATGTTTCTCTTTACCTATAATCGGTGCATGCTGAGGAAGGTAGAATGTCATGAAGGTAAAACTTGCGGGGAAGAAGAAGAAAGGGTAGAAAGAGTCAAAACCCTTTTTTTTTTTTTTTTTGGCCAAAATTTATCAATCAATTTTTTTTTATTATAGTAGATGCCATCACTTAGCCAAACTTTTTTTTCACTTCTAATTTTTTGACCTTTTTCTTTTCGCCTCCTTTCACTCGCCTTCCACCCTTTTTGCTCTCAATACCTTTTTCCCTCCTTTTATTTTCTCCCACTCCTATGCAAATCTCGCCTCTAGTTTATGCTCTTTGCACCTGCCTTGACCTTGTCCCTCTACAACCCTTTGCCTCCCACTACCAGCATATTAAAAAATAGCACTCCCCAAAAATCTTCACACAAGAAAAAAATTCATTCCTCTTTTACCTCAATAGTTCTTGTTGGTTTCAGGATTCATGTTTTGAGGCATACCTCTCATCTTCATAACAATGCTATCCCCACGTTGGTAGGATGTCTCACCATCGAGGAACACCACGTCGCCGTCAGTCGGTCAAAACTACGATAACTTGGGCCATTCAGAAAATATTCGTGAGCCAACTTGCAACTTCCACAACACATTAGTCATCGGGTCAGCACACACAAGTTATCGTTTTCAAAGCTGCCATTGTTCTGGGTGGGTCAAGGCACATGGGAAACCATGTTGTGGGTCATCAACTCATATTTCAGCACCATAAATTTGGAACATAAATTTTATCCTGTGCAAAATTTAAGAAATAAAAGTTACCTCATCTCATATTTGTGTGCTTCTGAATATAATCAAAAAATCAAATCAAACTTAAACATGAGAAACTAGCTTTGAGCTGTAGTGTTATGATGCTACATCCGATGAGTTATCATTCGTTTGACATAAAAGTTGATGAACAAGTTGAAAACAGGCAAACGGTGCTTTTTGTTAAACAAGAGCATTTTATTTCATTGTTCAATTTATTTCATTGCACAAAGTTGAAATTTCGCTTCTGTCATAAAAACTATAAACATAGCATGTATACCTCCAAAAATCTCGGTTTTTTCCCCTCCAAATTCGCCCTTCTGCGCAGTGTACAATGTTCAGGAATGTCCTCTGGTGCCGATAGAATCATAAAAAGTTGGAGGTAGTTATGAAAAAGGTGAGATACTGAGGTTGTTAGTTTGGAGAGTCACAAAATTGTGAGATTCAAAGCAGTACGTACGTTTCGTGCAGACGATAAGGACGAGTAGTATATAGCGTGAGATGATTTGACTAATCTTGGATAGATGGGGGATGTTAAGGTCTGAAAAAAAAAACAGGTGAAAAGTTGAGAAACGGCAGAGAATACAAAAAAAAAAATATTTTTTAAAAAGTAATTTCATCAGTACTTTATCAAAGCGAGCATGCTATATTTTATAGCAAGCTAAATTATTCTTTTACTAACTTTTCTGTCACCTACCTGCAATCATACCTTTAACCAATTTTCCTTCACCAAGATCTTCGGAGTCTCATTGTCAGACATCTCCAACTAGGAAGAAATGAATATGAAATATTAAAAAGTATGAGAGAGGTGTTCTCTAAATGAGAACAAATCTGTCCAACAAGAGCATCTTTTTGGCAAGTTTATATATTTTGTATTTATTAAATTAAGAATGGTTTCTTGATGTATTCGGACGAGAAACATATGATATGTGATTTTGCGTCTGATCAAGTGAAGAGAACATTATTGTGCGGAATGTGTTAGTGTTATAATGCGATTGCTGATCTGAGATCATGTAGGCTTGAGTTGTGGGGTGAGCCATTAAGGAAGGAGCAATTCGATAATAATTTGAGAAGCTTTCAATGCGTATAAGCATACATGGAATAACTTTGGGAGTAGGATAAGTGCATTTTATTATGATGAAGAAATGTATTCTGGTTGGTAAGGAAGCTGCTTGGACGGTCACATGATATTTCAATTGATAAAATGGTAGGCATTGTGTTCTATGTGAAGATGAAATTTTATTCGGCTAAAATATACATCTATACTGTGTGGGGTTTCTTCTATGTAATCAATTGTGTTGTCAGTTAAGTCATATTTTGTGATATAGCCTTGTCTGTTGAAGAAATATTTAGTTATGGTTAAGGAGTATATTACAGTGACTGTTGTAACTATGTAATAGTGCCCAATGTATGTAGAGGATGGTAGGCGATATGCATGTAATATAAAACTATAGGCGTTTTTGGTAAGGTAAGTCATGATAAATTCAGCAAGGTATCATGAAAATCAAACCTAACATTTTCAGGTAAAGAGTCTAACAGTGGCGGAAGCTGTTGAGAAATAGGTATCCAAGTGTATGTATAATCCTTGTGTTTGGTTTTAAATGCGAAGCATTGGTCATGTTTGTCGAATACGACTTGTGGCATATATGTAATTAGGCAGTTGATACTTGACATTGCAGGGATATTGAGAAGGTGCAAAGTTGGGTTGTTAGTTTGAGACTTAACTGTATATGTGCATTATGTATACATAATGAGCGTGGATGTCTTTGTTGGAGAAAATGAGGTTATGGAGCTGAGCAGTTGTCAATCTTCGATATAAACGGTAATGACAAAGAAGTGTCAATATTTGCTGAACATATTAACGACATAATGGTTTCAAATAATTGATTAAAGTAATTGTGAGAGTTCGTATAGACAATGTCGTGCTTCAATGGAAATGGGTTATGTTATATCTTTTGGTAAATGCATTTAGTCTTGTTTGATGTGAATATCATTAGAGAGGTATCTTTAGTGTCTAATGTTGCTGAATAGTGTAAGTAGCTGCGTATTGGAGGACATATGTTATGTACCGCAGTTTTTGAATGCAGTAATGTAGAAGGGGGGAAAAGTTCAAGTTTTTATTTATAATGTTGAGGATGAGAATTTGAAAAATCTCATATGTGTGAGTTGTGTGAGTAAATGACGGATTTTGAATCTGCATAAGCTTTGGTTGTGAGTACTTTTTGTGAGTAAAAGAGAGTAAATGAGTATTTTTTGTGAGTATATAGCGGACTTTAAATCTATATAAGCTTGGGCTGTGAGTATTTTTTGTGAGTAAAAGTGAGTAAATGAGTATTTTTCGCGAGCATATATCGGACTTTGAAATCTGCATAAGCTTAGGTTGTGAGTACTTTTTGTGAGTAAAAGTGAGTAAATGAGTATTTTTCGCGAGCATATATCGAACTTTGAATCTGCATAACCTTGGGTTGTGAGTACTTTTTGTGAGTAAAAGAGAGTAAATGAGTAACTTTTTGCGAGTATATAGCGAACTTTGAAATCTATATAAGCTTGGGCTGTGAGTATTTTTTGTGAGTAAAAGAGAGTAAATGAGTAATTTTCGCGAGTATATTGCGGACTTTGAATCTATATAAGCTTGGGTTGTGAGTGTTTTTTGTGAGTAAAAGTGAGTAAATGAGTATTTTTCGAGAGCATATATCGGACTTTGAATCTGCATAAGCTTAGGTTGTGAGTACTTTTTGTGAGCAAAAGAGAGTACATGAGTAATTATCGTGAGTAATTAGTGAGGGGTGCTGAAATTTGCACATTACGCGCCTATCATGTCGCCATTCAGCTGTTATTATTCGGATTGTAACAGAGTCTTCCCAAGAAAGTGGAATCTGAATAGACATTTGCGTTTAAAGCATGGAGTGAATATTCATCCATCATCAAGGGGAAGACCAAAAGACATTAATTCTGATGACAGTGAAGATAGCTTGCAAAATGAAGAATCTGCAAAAGATGACGATGAAGGCGAGGAATTCATTGAATTGGAAGAGCTGTTCGAGACTGAATACGAGGAAACAGATCACGAAGAAGTACATATATTGTGCTCGTCTGATCATGAACCCAGTCTCGAAAATGACGAGATATATCGGAAAGCGTATGATGTTGTACATTCTACTAGGGTGGCCCTGCTTAATAATAAAAAGCTATTACAGTAAGTTTATTGAAAACTGTGAATATACGTTATATTAAAAGTCTAATTAAGGATAGTCCAATGCATTATTTCGTTGTAGATCTAACCGGAAGACATACACCATCTACAAAGGCTTTGGGTAACTTGTACGATGAAATACAGAAGCAGATGAACTCAAAGGTGGAATACAAGCGATACAATGTTGGAATTACTGAAGAAAATATATTGCTTGGCAAGGTAGTATTTTGAATGTTAGAGAGAAGTTGCCGTGAAAATAATTTTTCAAACTAATACTGTGGTTTATGTAGTCACAAGAATGCACAACGAAGGAACATTATATGTTACAAGTTTTAAATGGAATATGGTAAGATTTATTCTCATTCTATAGTTTATATTGCTGAAAACCAATTGCTTTGGTAGTCAAGTTCGTGAGGAGCATCGACGGAAGTATGCAAGTGAGCAGACTCATGCAATGTTTACCTTTGGACATTGGGTAGATGCAACTGAACCAAAGTCTGTAGATTGGAGTTCTGAGTGGTATGTTGTAACTGGGCATAGCCAGCTTTAGTTTTGTTGTTGTATTTTTTCTAACGTAGCGAAATTAGGGGTGAGATTACTTTGCAAGCATCGTCTGAAAGACGAAACAGGAACACTGATCCACAGCTTCGAGCGAAAATTGGACAAAAGTGTGATTACATGTTGAAGTTTGATGGACTATCATTCAGTCCAGAACTGGTAATTGGCGAATTATCTGGCGGAATACCTGCTGGAGCCAACTGGAAGACATGGTACGACTTTCTAGTGAAACTAGTACTTGGTAGTAGAGATTGTATCTGTAGAATATACCAAGAGGCTGAAGTAGAGGAAGGGAAAGAAGATGGTGTTGTGATATATTGCTTTCAATTACATGGTAAGAAGATATAGGAAAATTATAGAAAACATGAAAGTGTGTTAATATGTCTTGTATCTGTAGGAATGAAACTTAAAGTGTTTGCAGTGGACCACTGGAAACATCTATGGCGTGTCGCTATGGTGGATGAATGCAATTTACCAACTTCGAAATTCGATGCCACAAACAGGGTTGTGGTCTATTCAGTGTTGAAAGGAATGTTTGCGGCAGTTGAAAGGCAGTCACAACTGATTGCAAAACTTGTTCAGAGGAAAAGAAAGCGTCCGGCTGAGGACGGTTTAACACAAAAGCACGAACATGCTCTCAAACAAGTGACGGTTGTTCACTCACCTGATAACCGAAATTAGTCAAAGTTTATACCCACATGCTTTGGAGTCAGGTTTGATATTTTAAATATATGATTAAAGGTACAGAAAAAAAAAAAGGTTCGAATGCCCGGTAATGGCAGATGCATAAAATGAAGGATATATAGCATTTATTAGAATTGTCTATATCGGTAGAGTGACATCATAGTGATGCTGTATGAGTATATTTTGGCGACAATGTCTAAAAAGTTGTAAGCAGGTTGCTTTACCTATAAAAATTTTTGTTCTAGTATGACGCCATGGGGTTGCGTGAGCAAATGTTTGTGGTGATGATCGTAGTAATACAAAAAGCATGAATACCGGATGCTTAAAGAAGTTTGATGAACCGAATGTGGCAGAACTCGTGGCCACCGTCAAACGTCTTTGCGACTCTTTGGTTCCCTTCCGGAAGAACGATAATCGCAGAATCTTGGTTCGGCAAACCGGAAATGGTGACAATGCTGCTGGATCATGGTCTCTTCTCCATCATGCAGTGGTGAAGACAGCCTACTAGCCCCGGGGGCATGCCCAGGCATGACGTGATGGCTCGCTTAGGGATGGATTATGGCAGCGCTTACTCGATATTAAAGACTTTCGCCGGTGGAAAGAAGATCTTCCTTGTCTATTCAGGGATAGCAAAACGAATACCATAGTATCGTCATGCAGTACAACCCGATTGGTAGGAATGAGACGCTTTTCCGATGATGAAAATAGGCGATTGCACGAAGTGCCCCGATCTCAAGTCTTTGAAGATTACGAGACACACAAAAGTAAGATCCTACAGACGTACGAAATCATCATTGCAGTATTAACTCATGCAGTTGAGACGTGAAGCCAGCCATGATTTAGTAAAGCTGACTGATTAAGGTGGCAAACGGGTACGACGGGTTTGCACAAGCTGTCGATCCAGCCGATTTTCTGGCCGACGGATGCAGACAAGATGCTTCTGTAACACAGATCCTGTGTGTAAAAGCTGCCATGTCAGAGGCCAGCAAAAAGGGACTGGATTAATCCTCAGATCCAGATGTGCGTCTCAATCCACGTTTATGCAATAAAAGCGTATTTTGACTTCTGATCAGCTGGTCAAGTGTCGGCCCAACTGGGCTATTCTTTTTTTTGCCAAACTGACCTGGTAAAAACGGGGATATTTCGGCAACAAATGATCATAATGACAAACTTAAAAAAGAAACCCATAGAAGACAACCAAAAGAACATGTGGAAAAATGTTTGAGAAGAATCGATCACTTTTGAGCGAGCTGTGAAGCGCTAGGAATCGGCCCAAATGGGCCGACTGGGTTAATTGACACCTGCATGCTTAATTTAAAATTCCCGGCTCATTGAGGAAAGAAGTTAATGGTGATCGTACACTGAATCAATAGAGCCAAATATTTGAAACGAGGCAATTGCCTCTGCGATGGTCTCTTTATTATCGTGCACAGTAACATAAATATAGCTATAGCTATTCTGATTACATTGATACATAATGTTTGAAAAAGTCACGAATAACAAATGCAGACTTCTTGTAATAGCGGTCAAGAGTGGGGGATGAGAAGTTGACATACTGGATACCGAATCTGGTGTTCAAACCACACTGCCACTCAAAGTTATCATAGACACCCCAGTGTAAAGCACCATCAAGGTTAACCTTGTCAACATTGATAGACTCCAAGATAGCGTTGAAATACCCAAGATAGTAGGAGACACGGTCCGTATCGGTCACAGCTTGCTGCATGGACATACCAGATTCCAAGTAGACACTCCAACCGTATTCGGTGATTCTGACACTCGGGGGTTTGTAAAACTGCCATAGCCACAACAAGCCTTGTCGAACAATGTCAGGAGTAGCACGTAACCATGATGATGAGCAAGGGTCAGGGAAAGCACCGATACTCCAGTTACCCTGAATGGTCATATCATTAACAATACAACTAGGCCAGTAAGGGCTGGACTTGTTGGCAACACAAGCATCAATACCACCGGGTGGGGCCGAGACAGGGTTACCAGTGTAGGCATCCCAAGCAAGGACATCAGCAGAGCCGAGAATTAGTTTCTTCTGTTCTTCGGTGAATTCAGGAAGAGAGCTACCCAAAGTCGACTTCATGATTTCAGGATAGTCTCCATTGATCCAGACAGGGTTGAGGAACCATCCAGGCCCGAAAGCCTTTCCACGCTCGGAAGCGTCCGCGTCGGCAGTGGAATTAGTCATGGGCGGAGTATAGCCGAAGTTAGCCTTGAATGTAATTTCTCCCTTTCCGTACTTGGGCTCAATCTTGGTTCGGTAGATGTCCACAGCAGTAGCGTGGGCAAGAAGAGCATTGTGTCCGCAGACCCATTGACGTTCTTCCAGAGGAACACCGAATGCAGGGATGTAAGTGTAGTTCCAGCCGGAATAGTCATCACAGAACACAGCAGGTTCATTCAAAGTGACCCAGTTCTTAACGCCCTTGGCAGCCAATGCGTCGAATACGATCTCAGCGTACGTTGCAAAGTCGTCAACAATGTCACTGCCAAGCCATCCACCGTAAGCATTTTGAAGACCCTGTGGAGTATCCCAGTGAAAGAGTGTTACAATGGGTTTGATTCCATTGCTGTTCAATTCATCAACAATGTCGATGTAATGTTGTAGACCTTTCTCGTTAACTCCACCTCGTCCAAATGGAAGAATACGAGACCATGAAATCGTGAAAGAGTAGTATGGGATTTCCAGTGCCTTTAGACGTTGGATATCCTGCTTGTAAAGGTAGTAATTGTTGTCGCTAACATCGGGATATTCATTATCATAAATGAAATCATTCACTTTGTGCGAAAGAGTGTCCCAAACAGAAGGACCACGACCATCAGCTTTCACAGCTCCTTCAACTTGCTCAGCAGCACTACAAGCACCCCAGATGAAGTCAGGAGGCAACTTGTAATCCAAATTGAAGGTAGGCATCTCTGGAGGCGCTATCAACGGAGTAGCAATAGGAGTGGGACTAACGGTGGTAGTAATAGCCGCAGTTGAAACAGTAATACCACTCCAAAGTGCAGAAAGAGCTGACTCAGTCTCCTTGGCATTGGTTGGAAATACAAATGTAGAGGTTGGAGTAGCATCTTCATCAACAAGTAAGACACAGTCAGTGGACCATAATTAAATCACATTACATAGGAAAAGAAGACATGACATCTACCTTCTGAACTTTTGGTCGGCATGGGAGAGCCATTAACCGTCTGACAGACTGCCATGACAACAGCAACAGCAGCTGTTACTGAATATCCCTTCATGATGATGATAAACTACGAAACGCGATAAGTTCCTGCAAAATTGCGCGAAGACGCTAGAGCGTTTAATAGTCGTCTCTTCGGATATACATTTACCATCGGATTCAATCATCTCTTTTAATTGAAAGGCAGCTGTCAACCGCTGAGTTACAGTTTCGGTATAGCCTTTGTAATTAAAGGAATCACTCGATATTAATCTTTTTTCTTTTGGTGGAGTTAGACATTCCACAATTGCCAACTGCCTTTTGATATGCCATGCGCTAATCATAGTGAAGTGATATTGGCAGCCACTGTTATGAATAACAACAGTCGTTTCCCTAGTGTAACCTGATAGTTCAGTTACCTGACAAGAAGCGGTCCTATTGTGGTAAGAGCACCGTTGTGAGGGAACTGCATCGGCAAACTTCGAAACTTTGGCGAGAGTCCAAGTGCAGCGTTTCCCCAAGAGATAGCCGCAATTTCATGACCAATAAAACTGCAGCAAGACGGAGGGGAATTGAAATCTTAATCAGCGGGAAAATATTCGGGTGTGGTATATGTTCGCTCCGGCAAGTTAAAAGTTGTACAAGTTAATACGGATGAAGTTGAAGTTAGTTACAAATAAATGATTAATGCTGTTTATGGAAGTATCATAAACTTCAAGCACAATAATAACACCTAGCGCTTCAGAGCGTGTGTTACAAGCAAGTCATGTTAGGTTTTTTGGCCATATACGAAGTCATAAATATGCAGTGAATATATTTGTACCCGTCGTCACCGAAGACTTGGTTCGGTTTGGTGGGGTTCCTTCTCAAAACATATCAGGAAAAGGGCTTAGCAGCGGCTTATGTAAATTCTCCAACTATTTCCCTAAATAGGGAATATTTTTGGCACAGACCCTTTTTCAAATTCGGGACCTTGTGTGGAGGACCCCGTAAGAAAAGAATCGATCTACCTGATCAGAGTTCACCCGGAGCCCGTGGTCTGATATCATAGGACACGAGGGTGGGGTTTAAATTACGGTGAACCCCGCCAAAGTGATAATTTTTGGTGCGACCAAATGAAAGCACCACTGTAAAGTAATAAACCTCCCAAACTCACAGATTACAATAGCCACTTTGAGCACTCTCTCTACTACTTACCATCAGAATCTAATTTATTGCTGTGCAATAAAAGTTGGTGATAGGGATGGCGCCACGCTGCGACACGATACATCCTCCTTGCTTCTTCATATGATTTGATTGTCGCCCTGCATATTGTTAATGCTAAGCAAAGGATAATGGTGTCCTTGTTTGAACTGTCATCGTGCTTTCTGAAAGACTTTGTAGTTGCCCATGAAAGAAGGCCGGGTTCGGCAGATAAACTCCCATCTCTTAACAGACAGGTCCACTTCCATGGAAACAAAGTGTCGTCGGTCAACTGCCTGCATAATCGTTTCAGTTTGATTATGCAACTATTGGGAGCTTTCGACAGTAGTCGTGGCTTTTGTTCCATAGATTCCGAGATAGAACCAAGCATTCGCAAGTTCACTGCCAGTCAACTTCCGCTTTAGACAGTGCTCAAAACAGGACACAGAGGCATTTGGCATTGGTTTGGGATGCTTCACATACGTACCTGAAGAACTCCCAGCTTGGTCTGAAAACAAGAGCTGCCCAGTAACAGCAGAATTCATAGCCTTTGAGATATGGGAGCGCTGACAGCAGTGTTGTTGCGGCCACAATCCAACATCATGGCAGAGACCAAAAGGCTCTCCAACTTTAAGACCCTGCATCTGTCTTTCGTCTCATGCCACCACCGCAATCACAATTTCACTCTCCGACTCCGGTCTGGGATGAGTCTATAAGCCGTATAAAACCTTTTCCAACACATTTTGCTGAGTCTATGCCGTCAAGTACAGCATGGTAGTCAGTCACGGCAAGCTATAGAAGTCCTGCACACGGTCATACACCGCTGCAAGCAAGAAATAAATCAAAAACCGTAAAATCTAGGCCAGCTATCTTCAAAGTTCCTCAGAATTTGGTAATTGTCTTCGATACTTTGTCAACATGATGTCTGACGTTAAATCGTGGATGTTAATTAAAAGGCTGGCCATCAGCTGCAGCATTTCACAAAGTCCTATGCAAACTTGAGCTCCACGTTCGGCGCTCATATGAGAACCAAGGATACACATTATTTTTTATATAGACGAGATAACTTGTCATAGTGTCAAGCATAATGAAAAAGGCAGAAAGGAGGGTTCAAATTCAACGCCTCCTTTATGCATGTTCATGGTACGGCTTTCCATGGCCGCCCAAACAAAAGCAGTGCGATTTTCAAACGCAAACTATTATGTTCTGTAAAATGTAAACCGCGATGTGTAGAAGACGCAAAGTGTGCTTGTTTCTGGCGCAAATCATGATATACGAAAACGCAAGCCATTATCCAAAACACTGTAGGGATCAAGTGACTGTGTTTTTGGATCATCAGGGATCAAGTGACTTCGTTTTTGGATCATCAGTGTTAATTGTTTTTTATTTTTGTCATACAAAATGTATAGCTTATATCCCTTTTGAGAACACTTGAATGCTCCATGGAAGCAGTGTACATGGAAGAACGGTATCAGATCCTGCTACGTGCTATGGTGAGGATGGAAAAATAAAAATTTCAGTGTGGTTATAAAAAAATGAGTGAGAACAGGCGCAATTCAATGGTTATTTCAAGTAAATGTTGAGAATGCAGTGGTTACATAAATTGCATTGCACGTTTCGGAGGAACTTGTATTGGTGTACATGGATGTCTTGTTGGAGAGTGGAATTGCAGTGTGTCTGAAATAGATAAAGAGAACAAGAAGGTGAGAATGTAAGAGATGGAGAAGAAACATTTCAGTGTTAGTATCATCACAAGCTTGAAAATGCCACTTCAGTCAAGATGTTTGATACCTCATTGTCAGACATCTCCAACTAGACAAGAAATGAATGTGAGAGAGGGTATTCTGTAATGAGAACAAATCTGTCCCAAAAGGAGCAAGTATACTGGTTTTTGGCAGCAAATGACTGTGTTTACCGGGGTAAGTAACTTGTGTATTACTATGGATAACATGATCGAGCATGGGCGTAAAGTGTCGTTGTGATAGGTAAGTAAAGAAACAGAAATTGCAGTGGTAAAATGAAAAATTATCTGTGAATTTCTCCGGAGTCTCATTGTCAGACATCTCTAACTAGGAAGAAATGAATATGAAAAATATTATAAAAAGTATGAGAGGTGTTCTCTAATGAGAACAAATCTGTCCAACAAGAGCTTAATCTCAGCGGATCGTACCAACAAGGGTACTCTGCCGCTTACAATACTCCGTTGTATATTCAAGTCGTCTGCAAAGGATTTTACATCTCCAATATTTGAAATTATCATGCGTCAGGGGATCAATAAACCTTTCCGTCTACTAACCCAACCTAACAAAATATGATTCAGGACACAAGGTCTATTCGTATTCAACTAAACATTGGAG